>JBCJKH010081080.1:28091-95383 GCA_039877255.1 Loriculus beryllinus
CCAGAACAAGTGTATTGTAGTCAACCTGTTGGGGCTAGTGGGGCAGTTTCACAGATTTCTCTTATTTTCCGTAATATTGGAACAGGGAATGCTCAGGCTCTCCTGCTCTGGTATTGTGCCTTCGCTAGATTTCAGGAATAGGATTTGCAGAGGAAATACATAACTTTCCTTTCAGTTCCCATATATGAAAGCTCTCTAACTGTCAAACAAGTGCTTAATGCTCTCCCAAGTCAGATCTCATACTTTTAATTTACTAACTGTATTATAACAAGATTTTTGAATACTGCTAATTATAATTTTTAAAACAGGCATTTGTCTTTAACTGATAGCAATAAAAACTGTATATCACCCAGGGCTCAGTTCTATACTCCTCCACATCCAATACACACAGGGACAGATTTCAGTGAACAAAAATGAAGTTCTTAACAGAGTATTCACTTCTCTTTATGCACATACTGTATTCTGCAAGAAAATGAAACTAAACCATTACATTGCATTCACTTATTGTGTAGCAGATTATTTTCTCTATTGCATGAAAAAACATTGAAAACATGAAAAACACAGACAGGGAAAGAGGTTTAGAGAGTTGAAGACAGTATAATGTGGCTAATTCTGAAGTATTAATCACAAGGGAGAAATCAAGCTCTGTAACTTTGCACTGTTTGCTAATGGCCACGATACCCTTATGAATAAAGCTTGGCTTTTTTGTTGTTTAAACTTAGTACCTTTCCTCAAGCTATTGATACACAGGAGTAAGTAAAAAGATGTTGATAACCTAAAGCTAACATAGAGTCTCAGAAATGTACAGAAGTAACTAAAGATACACAGCTCTGAACATTTCAAGAAAGAGTTGCTAGGGAGATAGTTTTGGAAGCTGTTTTTTTTTTCCTGTTACACACTACAGGAAAACTGGAAACCCCTTAAACACTTCACTTGCAGTACGTAAAGCAGCAGTGACCACCAGCTGCCTTAGCGAAACCTCCATCACAGTATCTGCGAGATAGCATCTGAAAGGATTAGTGAATTTATATTACAGTCCCTCTCTGAAGACAGTAAGATTGCTGTTGCTATAGCAATGAATGAAAGTCCTACATTTTTCAAATATGGTAGTTGAAATGAGGTGTTTAATTACAGGTACGAGGAACCTCATTCCAGTTTTGAGATCCAAGTTTTCAGTTTTTGAGATCCAGGTATTCTTGCTTCTCATTGAAGGATTAATAATTTTAGCAGGATTACTGCTGCTTCATTATCTTTATTTCAGGCTTGATTCTCAAAACCCTCTTTCTATAAAGGTGTTATTGGTCTTATTCTTGAAGAATATTGCATTAGCTGCCTACAGTAAGAATTCAGAAAATACTCAAAGTATCTAACTTTCATACCTCTAAAATGCAATGCATTATTATTATCTCCAGTATAAAAAGTTGAACTCATTCATTTATTTTATTGCATGCGTTTCTGTGTTACAATGTTATTTATGACCTTGAATAGACTTTTAAATCTGAAGCTGTAGGCGTGTGTATTCCAGCTACTGTTTAATTATGGATATTTTTAAAAGATGGACTCTTCTTCAAGCTCTATGAATGAGAACAAATGGCAAGATATATCAGAAGAGATTAAGAAGATTTTTAAGACTGCTGTGAAATTGCTGTATGAGAAAGGAAAAATGAAACACAGCCAAGCAAAGAGATATCTTTCCTCTGGTAAAGTTCAGACTAAATATTTATATATATTCATTTATTATCTTTTCTATCAACCTTTCCACAAACATGAAAATACATTTCTGTTGTTATTTCCCATATAATTGAAGAGGGAAAAAAATGTTCACTGTGCTTGCGTAAGATCAAAACCTCTATGAAAGCACACAGCAATTTTTCTGTGCTTTTTCTGTTTTTCACAGAAAACAAATGCAATCATTTAAGAATCTTCATGTTGAGTAAGGGGGATGTTCTTGAACTGTTCATAAAGAAAGGTTAACAGACTGTGTTCTCTTTTCATCCTCAGCTATTGAAGACGAACTTGATTTTGCTTTGGGTAAACAAACACCAGCTTTCCTAAAGAAGTGTGTTTGCTACATTCGGAAAATTGCCAACATTGAGCGTTTCGTTAAAATTCCAGAGATGGGAAAATACATGGATGTGATACATACAGCCGGGAAGTATCTACGAGATCCAGAAGCCCATGAGAAACTGATCAAGCTCAGGGATGAATTCATTCCTACCATTGTCGCATCATCCAATCTGAGAGTGTACACATCTGTCACTCACTGTGACATGAAACTGGGTTACTCCCAAGAAGTGGAGAACCATTACATCGAAGGACTTGGTAAACAGTTCTATGAAGATATGATTGATATAATCCAGGCAACAGTGCAGCAGAATTTTGACACCGAGACTGACTTGCTGTACGATGAAGTTCTTCAACACTCATCACTATGTAAAACATACTCCACTTTTTATGAATACAGATGCGAAGCATTAAACATAGTTCATAGATATATTCTACCCAGCAAAACAGGACACATTAACCCTCTTATCATATACGGTGGACCATGCACAGGGAAGACTCTTTTATTAGCCGAAGCAGCAAAGAAGGTAAAAAAATACATTACATAATATGGTGAATTTAGGAGTGCATGCAGGCCAACTTAGTTTTTATTCTTCCTTTTGTCAACAGATTTGATACCAGCCTTCAATATATAAAATAAAAACAATAAAAACTATATTCTGCATATTATTGTACACATATTCAGAAAAACTTAACCTTTCAATAACATGGTGTCTGTATCATGCTTAGCCAGACCAAAAATACTTTGTCAGAGCTCTTAAAAACCTAATAGGAATCAATATATTTTTAAAATTTAGAAGGATCTCTTTCCCCCTTTTTCCACTGAGGTTCTGCAAATCTGGAACCATCTAAACATCATATGCTGGTTTTAGTCTTAATCACAAATACAATATGTCTTTCCAATTCGTGCCATCTTATGTTCTCATTAGAAATTATTCTGGAATTAGGCTGATACACTTGCTACAAATCTGTCTGTAATAACTTGCAAAAATACCTGTACTCATCTGACATATGCTGTTTAAGTCATTGAGCAGAGTACTACAGGGAGATGAGTGAAACAGTTTGTGCAAGGCAGGACCAGATGCAGAAAAAGACCAAGCTGGCATCAATATGCCTAAATTTCCAGCTGAGAGTCACCACACTGAGCGCCCTGCAGGGTGCTTAGAGAATTTAGCACAGTAGCTGGGAAAGAGCTCTATCAGCAAGAAGGAAATAGAGAAGGGAACAGTAATGTTTTAAATCCCATATCTTTCACAAATGTGACTTCCTGTAGATTCACATTAGTTGCATAAATGAAATCGGGGTTTGCATCTCAGATATGAGTACATAAGCTAACCTAGAGACTCCCATTATGCTTTTCTTATAAAATATTCTGTAATAACTTGAGGTAAAAAGACTTAGCAAGTAAGAGAACTGAGTGTGTTAGCCTGAGCAGACTGAGGGCTTAAAGCCACATTCCTCACTTGCTTAGAGTACGCCAACAAAAAAAACAGCAAGAAATGCTTTTTACCCCTGGCAGCAGTGTCTAAGAGCAAAAGTCATAGGCACACCAAGACAGAGCATACACCTGTGACCAGAATTTCAGGTAACCAGCTAGTAAAGGGCAATCTGTACTCTTCTCCAAATCTGATCCCTCTCTTCCAAAATCATCATTTATACTCAGCTGGGAATCAATGTTAAACAAGTTTAGGTGGCTGGTCTGCCTGGCTGAGAATGACATTGCTTAGTGTCTAAGGAAATTTATTTGTAAGAGAATCTAGCTACTGACTTTCAGAAGTAAGATTTTGCAAAAAGTACCCTGGGATTTTTGGATTACATTCTACTCAAGCCTTTTTGTGGATCTGGATCTTAGTGTGTTGTGAGATACTACCTGTGCTAAACAAAGATGACATATTATATGAATTTCATTCAGTGCACATAAATCAAACACCCCTTGAACTCTGCCAATGAAAGCATTTCCATTCAGCCAGTAACATTTTTAAATGTTTATTTACTATAGGCAATCACTATTTATAAACTCTGTTGCTGTGCTTCATTTGGATATTATCTAAATTATGTTCTATATTCTAGGCCTATTCCTGGTTGCAAGAAGAGATGGGACCAGATTCTGACCCTGTGGTAATTATAAGATTTTTGGGATCCACTGAAACAAGTACAGATCTGAAGAATATACTTCAAAGCATTTGTGAACAATTAGCAGTCAACTATCGTTGCCTCATACAAAGTTACCCAAAAAAGATTCACGACCTTCGGGACTTGTTCATAAATCTCCTGAATGAGTCTTCATTCCACAGGCCGCTGGTGATAATATTCGATGCCCTAGAACAGCTAACAGATAGTGATGATGGTAGGAAGCTCTGGTGGCTTCCCATTCACCTTCCCCGTTCGGTACGGATCATTTTGTCAACACTGCCAAACAAGCATGGGATCCTGCAAAAACTGAGGTGCCTTATTCATGAAGATAACAACTACATTGAATTGACTGCAAAGGACAGAAAGATGTGTAGCCAAGTACTGAAACATCAGCTGCTGCGCGTTAAAAGAAAAGTAACATCAGGGCAACAAATTTACGTCAACGAAGCACTCTCCAAGTGCACACTGCCTATGTTTGTGAACTTAACCTTCAGAGAGGTCAGGAACTGGAGATCTCACAAAGATGTGGATGAGTCCTCCCTCTGTGTCACTGTACACGAAAGCATAGAGCAATTGTTTTGGTCACTGGAAAGCAAGTGTGGATCAAGATTATTGTCAAGAGCACTTGGCTACATCACTATGTCCAAATCTGGCCTGAGTGAAATGGAACTGGAAGATATTTTAGCCCTGGACAACAGTGTTGTGTACGAGCTGAGTGAGAGCATCAGACAGAGTAACCCACTGAGAATTCCATATATATACATAGCAAGGCTTAAGGAGGGCTTACAGGGGTACTTAATAGAGCGACAGGTGAAAAACGTAACACTGCTTCTTTGGGCAAATAGGCACTTGCAACTAATTGCCCAGAAATTGTACCTGCATAATGAAGAAGAGTTGCGCGAAATGCACACAATCATGGCAGAGTATTTCCTTGGTGTTTGGTCAGGTGGACGGAGAAAACCTTTTTGCAGCAATGACCAATATCTGAACAGTTGTCCTGACCGTGACAGTAGAGGCCTGAACAAGGATGAAAAGCACTGCATGGATCAGACTGCTTTTGACAGGCAGGCACCTGATCAGCCATGGGTCTTTCAGTGTAATCCATTAGAGCCTGATATCTTTTTTATCAATCACAGAAAAATGACAGAGCTTATTCATCACTTGACAAGATGTGGAAGAACAGATGATCTTCTTTATGGCGTCATTATGAACTTCAGCTGGCTCTACACCATGATTAGAATAGGGCAGTTTGATAAAGCACTTTCTGACATAGAACTGGCTTACACCTATTCTCAGGAAAAGGAGCTGAAATTTCTGGCCAGTACCCTTCGCAGTATTAAGTTCAAAGTACTAAAATACCCAGGTTCACTCTCTGCTGAACTGCAGCAACGGCTTCTCCCAGTAGTAAGTTCATTGCCCAAACTCAGACATCTCCTCTTAGAATGTGACAAGGATGGACCCAAGTACTGCTCTATCGTCCCCTTACATTCCTCCATGGACGTGACTTACAGCCCCGAGCGCCTGCCGCTGTCTTCCAGCTGCATGCATGTCACTGAAATTTTGCCTACCTTCAATCCCAGCACAATTATTGCTGCTTTAGAAAATGGCTCCATCAGCACTTGGGATGTAGAGACCCGCCAGTTACTAAGGCAGATTACAACAGCTCCATCTGTTATCTTGGGGATGAAGCTTACTAGCGATGAAAAGTATCTCGTAGTGGCTACAACAAAAAACACTCTTTTGGTATACGATAATGTAAATTCCTGTCTTCTGTCAGAGGTGGAAATTAAGGGGTCAAAGCATTGTGGAATTATGGGAAGCTCCAGTTTTATAAATGGATTTACCTTATCAGTCAACCATGCACTTGCTTGGCTGGAGGCCAGCAAAGATGTTACTGTAATAGATCTGCTTTATGGTTGGCCTCTCTATCACTTCCACTGCTGGTACGAAGTGACCTGTGTGCAGTGTTCTCCAGATGGAGTCTATGCATTCTGTGGACAGTATTTGAACACTGCAACCATTTTTCACTTGGGCAGTGGAGAGAAACTGGCCACCGTGACATCTGAGTTTTCTAGTGGATTTGCAAAATTCCTTCTCATTCTAGATACAGCCCAAGAAATGGTGATGGTGGACAGTGAGGGTAGCCTCTCTGTTTGGAATACAGAGGAAATCACAAATCCCCAGCTTACAGATGACTTTGACTGCAGGAGAGAAGACAGTGAAGTTGTCAGCATAGAGCTTTCTGAAGACCAAAGTGCAGTTTTGATTTGTAAGGCTCTCAGCATTGAACTTCTTGACACTCGTGTGTGGAAGGTGGCTGAAAAGTTTAGAGCTAAACACAATGAGCGCTTTATATCTGCCGTGTTGTCCAAAAATGGCAACTGTATAATAGCTTCAATGGAAAATACCTCAGCCATTTTTGTTTGGAGAAGAGATACAGGACAGTGTATGGCAAGCTTACAGGAAATCTCAGGAACTATAGTCAGGCTAATTAAATCAAATCATCATAACATGCTGCTATCCTTATCCACCAGTGGTGTCCTTTCTATTTGGGACATAGACATCATAACTGCTATGTCCAATATTGACAAATCTGGCAAGCCTATCCAAAGACTGGTGTTGCCAGCTAGAGGTGAATTAATATACACATTGGATGGATCAGATTCTGTCCATAAGTGGAACTTCAGCACTGGATTTATTGAAGCTGTGTTCAAGCACGAAGGTATCGTTGAAAACTGTGTGCTAACCTCTTCTGGAGAGATAATGGTGACATCGGATGATAAATGCAGCCAGTACGTATGGCAAACAGTTAGTGGCGAAAATATCTTTCGTATTAATGGACAAAAAATATCAGAGTTAATGATTACTCATAACGATCAATTTGTAGTCTCTCTCTGTGAGCAAAATGCATCCAGAGTTTGGCGACTGGCTACAGGACATAGGGTTTGCAATATTTTAGTTGCCTTACAGAATGCATTTATAACAACTGCAAACACATTTGTAGTTGGAATGGCAAAGAATAAAGTGTTGGCAGTGAGTCTCTGGACAGGCAGTATAACCAAGAAGTTTTGCTGTGATGATGGTGCAAGCATTGTGGATATTAAGCTAATACCAGATTGCCCAGATATTATAGTATTTGTAACATCTACTGAAACTGTGAACATCTGGAGCCTAACAGAAGAAGTCATCTGCAGACGCGTACAGTTGCCTACCAATTTCTTAAAAAATTTGGAAGACTTTGAAATATCCCCAAATGGGAAGTTAGGAATTATAACCCGTGGTGATGAGAATATCAATGTGCTTGATTTATACAGTGGAAAACTTCGTGTGGTTCATGCTCCGGGTGTTATCTGGCGGCAGAGGCTGTCTCGTGATGGCCGCTATCTTGTGTACATCTGTTTTCGCAGTGAAGAAGATGATGATAACGGTGCTGTCTCTAGTTTAATTGTAATGAGGCTAGCAGATGGCAAAAACATTGGTGCCTGTTCTCTTTATAAAACTCCCACTTTTCTTGCGCTCTCACAGAGACATTTAAATATTATTATTGGATTTGATGACGGAAGTATAGGTACTTACACTGTAGTGGATCGAGTTGACGCTGCACTGAAAATCAAAATTGCTACTTCAAACAGCCGTCAGATTTTCAACAACACAACACAAGTGATTAGGCCAAAATGCCACAATTATAGCTTCAAAGTCACAGCAGACTGCATTTGGAGGGAATCAACGGAAGTATTTGCAAGGGATAGCCCCATTACAGTGATAGAGCCTGAGGTGAGTGAAGCAACACCAACCAAAAAACACAACTATTGCTATGAGAGAGTGTGCTCAGCCATAGATTGCAGAGGGCACAGCTTTGCTTCTGACAACTGAGTAACTGTCTGGATGAGTTTATCTGAATAATAGTATACATGCATAGATTTGTCTTCTGAATTCATGTAAAAATCAGTGCATTTCTTGGAAGACAGACAGAAACAGCAGAGGGCAGAGCAGCTGTTTTTTCCTCAACAAATATTCTTACATTTATGTAAACATAAAAGCAAACATAAAGCAAATGGGCTGCAGGGTTTTTTAAATTTCGGAATACAAGGTTCAGTCCAGGATTTCACCAGGGCCTTGATTAAAAATTTCTAGCAATACTATCAAAATTGTTAAGCTATTACAGAAGTTAGTGATCTTATCTTGGATTGATAAACTGCTTTAACTAGAACTAAAGCGCCACATGACCAGTGAGAAAGTCAGACCACTATTTTATACACCAAGTCGCCTAGATGGGTCTACAGCTAACAGCCAACTTTATACCCACTTGCAAAAATGTGTTTTTCTGCTTGATGGTGCAATGACAAGATGTCACCTGCCAACCTGGAACACTTGATACATTCCATCATCATTTAAAAAATACCTGCTGATTTTTATTGGTTTTTAATTGGGATTACTGTTTGAGTTGAAAGGGGTAGGTGCCAGTCAGCTGCAAATATGTCAGCGTGTGAGGTGATAATTATTGTTCACCTCAATGAATGGACTGAAAGATTTATTTTATTTTTTTTTTTTCTTAATTGCATGCAAGGATTTGTGGCAACAATGACAAAAACCTGGGTCTTAAAAGGAATACAGGATTTGGGGGGGTATTTTTTGTTTGAGGATTTTTTTCATCTTCACAGTGTGTATTAGTACAGGTCATAATGAAAACTTTTTTAAACGGAAAGGGTGTTACAGACAAAGAGTTAAACACATGAATTTCTTTGTGTTAAGAAGTTGCTATCCATTTTGTTATAAGAAAGTCTGAAGTTATCTCCTATGTCCTCAAAGTAATCTTAGTAGGAAGTTTTGTGACATGCCATGTCTTAATCTTGATAAAATTTGCCTTACTATTATTTCTGTTCTTTCCCATGATAACAGATCAGATGACCAAACACTCTGGGACTACTTGTATATGTGCTGAAATACCCCACTAAATGTAAAGGCTGTCCAAAGCTCCTTTACTGTTCCAATTTATAATGGGTTTTTCTTACTTACGAGATTCACTTTCTGCTTTAGAACTGTTCTGAGCCTTTTGTACAATTTTACCAGTTTCAAGGCAGAAATTGGAATGAATGACAAATGCTTTAAAAAAAAATACGTTTTGCCCAAGTAAACAAAAACACTGAACAGCATCTGAAAGGATAAGATTTTTCCCTCCTTCCATATCCTAAAGATGGCACACCTGGGGAAATATTTTCAAATTATTTAAACAAAACAATTTTATTTTTCAAATCAGAACTCCATGCCACAAATTTCCAAGAAATGAATGCTAAGCTAGAACTTAATGTAGTGTGTGAATGTTCAATGTACAAGCCAATATAGTCTATTAAGTGACTTGAATGATTTTTTTCCTAACTTGTTTGCAACTAATAGATCATATTGAATGTTTTTATGTAAACTTTGTATTGTTGGGAAAACCTACCCAAGCAGAGATTTATATTTTCATAAATGTCAAATTTAGTTAAATTTTGTTACAGAGTTGTTAAATTAGAAATCTATTGCAGTCTTCAAATAATATACAGTCTTGTGTATGCCTTGTTTGTACTAATAAACTATGAAAACGGACTTGTGTGATTCCCTTAATTGCAGGGAAATTTCATGCTAGCAGAGGGACAGAGGCATTTGCATCTCCTATTAGTCCATATTTAAATAATTTTTAAGGGCTTTACTCATAAAGAAAAACTCCAGTATTTTTCCCACTTCAGTTAACTAAATCAAGCATTCAAAAAACAACAAAAAAGCATGCTTGGGTGCTGCTTATGATTAGATTGCATACTGCCAGTGTGCAAGTCAGGAGACATGAAGGTTTGTGTAACCTACTCAATAGAAAGCACAGAAAAGAGAGAAGTACCTGAAATCCCACTCCCCTTCAGACCTGTGGAGCTACAGAAAGGGGCTGTGGGATCCATACCTCCCAGGATCCTGTCATGTAGGTAAGCAACTTCTACCTTCTTTAAGCACTGGGTATGATTTGCACATTTGAGCCTTGAACTCCTTGTGCATAATCTGTTTTTCATTATCTTGGAAGAGTAAAAAAACACCTCCTATCTGCCAGGAGAGTAGCTAACTTTGGGTAGTAAAGGAGCGTAACATAGAAGCAAAGCAAAACCAGAGAAATGCCCTTCCTTTTTGGGGAAGCAATGCTAGAGCCCAACTGGTCCCAGCTCAGCTGAGCAGCTTATCCATAGAGTACCCAGGCTTGTTCCTCTTTATTTTCTGGCTCAGTGAACTTCGTGGTCTTCTTCACAATGGCATGGCTTCTTGGGGCAGGAGACAGTCCTCAACAAAACACAGGACCTAAACATGAGAGCAGTCTTCCCTTCATCTTGGGCCAAAGAGAATTGATTTTAGGCCTTGTCTAGCTGGTCAAAGGAATAGGCTGACACATGAAAGCATTGATTCTGTATATAAAAAGGCATGTTCCTGTCCTGCTTTGAACTTTAGTCTTTTATGTTCTAAGCAAGGATAGCAAGAGTGGGGCAGCAGTACTGTTTTTCTTAATTGTAGAATAACAAGAAAGAGAAACATCAACATGACTCTTAATCCACTTAAGGCCTTCAGACAGGTATTGAGCTCCTCATCTCACTAAAGGATGTTGCTTAAATCCAGTCCCTCTTTATAATTTACCTATGTCTTAATAGATAAACTACTACATTCAGCTTTTCAGCTTTCTGAATCTATATCTCACAGGTCAGGTTCCTCACACTGGACATAAATAGAAGATGCAGGTTTCTGAAATGCATTAGGCTGCTCAGCGTCCAAATACTTGCTGCTGCCAGAGCAAGCACTCTGTAGCCCCTGACAAATCTGTCCCTAGATACATCTATGCAGTGGTACAGGGACAGTGTAGTTTCTCTACTAATGAGCCATGCGAATTCCAAGTGCTGTTCTATCCCTACTTAGGAATAAAGCAATTTCTTATCTTCTAAGGAGCATTATCAGTGTATCTAGAACAAAGCTTTCATTTATTTTTTATCTAAAGTGCATCAATAAACAGGCTCAGATGGGGTCCATATTTTCTGACACGGAAGATTCTAGGAATAGGCTGTAGCTGCAAGAAAGCTTTAAAGGGAAATTAGCTGGAAATTCTTTGGCAGACAAAGGTAAGCCGGAGGTCAACTAGAAAAAATATTTTCATCAGTCATTTCCTTTGCACCACAGCTGGGGAATGCACGGCCCGTGGCTTCATTTCATACAGCCTGTGGCCATTCGACTTATTGTCAGATAACATCAAAATGGGAGTTAACATGAGCCTGCAAAAAGCATTCAGAAGGCATTCAGGTTTCAGCGGTTCCCCAGCCCTCCTTTCTCCATGCTGCACACTCAAGCCCTGTACGTAAACCTATGGAAACAGAAGGTTTAGCCATCTAACAAAGCAAATTTAAAGCAAAAAATCATCACTAAAATGGTGTTCACATGTGAGGGGACCATTTCAACCCCAGATCAGCTTAAAATCCTGAGATTTTGCCCTTCGTCAAAAACTCCTTATGTGTGTCTGTATGGGTCCTTCGGCTAATTACCATTAGACTTTTAGCAGCAATCTGCTGCTATAGATTGTTGCTACAATTGTTCTATTTTGTTGATTAAGGATTAAAAAATACCTGGTTTAACATAAATATTAAGATTCAAAATGGCAATTATGAAATCTATTTATTCTAAGAAGGTAGTATAAAACCAAAGACATCTTACTTTTTTACACATTGTATTTTATGTAATCATTAAATTGATTATGTAATCACCTACATGCGGACTAGAGCCTTTGGACAATTTTCTCTTTTCTTTTGTTACTAAGAATCATTATCAAGCGCTTATGCTACAGACATGCCCTACTTCAAAGTTCTTTCACCCCCTTGAGGACACTATTCAATATCTGTTCCTGAAACACCACCTTGCTGCAGGGAGACTAATCAACTACACTTTTTCCCCTGGTTTATGTTTCCAGTCTGGTCACTGAAGACTTCTGCAGTGTAGTCTAGAAGTGCAGTAGAAGTGTAGTCTTCTCACTTTAATAACATGAAGTGGTGCTCTCAGTGTGGGTCTAAATCATAGTCTCAATTCTCAGTTTCAGCAGAGAGGTCAAAGGTTGAAAGAATAGTCATCATGACCCTTTCCAGGGTTGGATAAGGCATTTTATCATGTGCTTCTCCAGAAGGGGCAGTTTGCACCACTGTACTTCTGTGAAAAAGGGACATTCACTACCGAGAACCAGCTTGGCAGGGTTGCATTCACTTGAAAACACAGGGCAATAACCAGAAGAGGGAGAAGGAGTGTTATCACAAGATGTCTAGTCCAGTAGAACATGATGTTAAGACCACAAGAGTTTCCCAAAGTGACTGTTGAGATCTGCCCCTAGCAAGCTCTTCTCCCTGCCCCTAATGCCCAGTCATCCCAGTCCCATGCTGCTGCTGCTTACCAGGGTGGGGGCACTCTCATCTCAACTTGGCAAAGCCCCTGACATGTTCCCAGCCACGGTACACTCTCCACCCACAGCACGTGCTCTCTGGGCAGCACACGAGTCTTCTCTCCCGCAGGGAATATACAGAAGATACAGATTTAAGGCATGCCCGTGTTCCTGCTGTCGCAGTTTTCACCACACAATCTACACACCAGCACAGGTCTTATTTTCACATGGTATAAACTAATCTTTCTACTTTCATGCCAAAGCTCTGATTTCACATATATTTCAGTGGACGTGAGAAAGCTTCTAGACTAAAATAGATCTATTCAGCATATTTAAAGGGAAATACACCCACTTGCAAGGTGAGAGATGAAGCAAAGCTCCAGATATGCTGTAGCACAAGTGAAAACAGAACATCCCAAAAGCAACAGGGTATTTTCCTGCCATTTGTCTCCATTATTCTGTTGCCTGTTAGTAAATTGCCCAGCAGTCCCCACTATAATATCATGTTGACAATAGCATCTGAAGTTACAAAATTAACCTTTGGGGCTGTAATTTTTCAAGGCAGACTTCTATCTCAGCAGGGAGGTTCTCCAGAAAACCTCAGCCAAAGCAGTCAATTAAGGCACAAGAATGTGATTAAAGCAGAAAGGATTTCTGCAGGCTGAACGTCTCAAGTATTTTGGAAAAAAAAAAAAAATGTTGTCCTACCTGTGTTTCTGAACAGACCATGAATTTGTGAGACAAGTGATCTTTCCCTGCAGAACACATCTATGAAAACCTGACCAAACAAGCAGCTGGAATAGATCCATCAGTTCGCACATTATCCATAGGAAACATTAGGTTGCAGAAACAGTACTACAGCAGCACAGCATGCTTGGGACTGCTGGAGTCGGGCAGAATTTCTCTACTGGTGCAGAAATACTGGGTGCAGGTTCAGGAAACCACAAGAATGAAGTTTGTGAAACGTCAAAAATACAATAGCCATGAAAAGGGTCTGACAAGGAGGCCAGGCATCAGGAGCAAGGGGGAGGCAGCCTCCCCAAGGTCATCTCCTGTCCTACTGCACAGCTTTGGGACTGGGTCATTTCTCAGCCTCTTAGCCCAGCTCATTAGCCCAACTACAACCAGGAGGGTAATAGGCAAAATACCAACGGGTGCAGAGCTGGCTCTCAGGGATCAGCTCCAGCTGGGCAGGGCTGTAAGCCAGGCACACAGCTGTGCTCAGGTCTTCAGACAGCACCATGCTGTATGAGCAGAGGCAGCCCCCAGCTGTTTGCATCTACCGCGTTCTTCACCTCCCTAACAACTTAAGGACAATTCTTTACTTACTGGCCAGAGTCTTTGGGAGAGTTTAGTGAAGGTTCTGTAATAAGACGTTTCCTGGTTCTCAAAATCCATTTTCAGCTAACATTAAAAACTTGGTGGAAGAAAACAAAACAAAACAAAACCAACTAAAAAAAAAAAACCCACCAGAAAATCTGCCCGAGAGCTGCTGCAGAGCTTTGCAGTTCGTGACCCCACAGACTGTAAATGATACTTGGCCCTTACGTTATGACATAACTCTCTGCTTATAATAAGCGCATCCAAAGCAGCTTTTATTAATTTGCCTGCTAGCATGCAATGCATGAGCCCAAGATGCAGGGCCCAGCAGCACAGGCTGGGGTTGGGGGGCGTGTCCCTGAGTCCCTGCCCCCCCAGCTCTCCTCAGCCACCACTGAACTGAGTTTGACAGTCTCATCACGGAATTACAGAATGGTCTGGGTTGGAAGGGGCCTCTAGAGATCACCCAGTCCAACACCCTGCCAGGGCAAGCCCGCCCATACCAGGTTACGCAGGAATGCATCTAGGCAGGTTTCGAACGCTTCCAGGAGAGGGAGACTCCACAACCTCACCGGGCAGTCTGTTACAGTGCTCGCTGCGGCGCATACTAGGGGAAGTGTAACAGGGCAAACCCAGCCCGCTGCTTTAGAGGGATTTTAGGCGGATACTTTGCATGAGAAAGGCAAGCAGGGCTCCAACACATTCCTTCTATTGGGAAAGTAGGGATGCAATCCGCCCCCCAGGCAAGGAGGTAACCCTAAACCCAGCATTATTCAGGGCGAGAACAGCACACCTACTCATACAGCAGCTGAGTCTCGAGCTGCTATGAGGCTTAACACTACAAAGAAAGAAGGGATTTAGCGGAACATTTCCGAGGTACTATCAGTAGGCTGTGTCAGCGCTGCTGGGGACCCCTGGCTGTGACCCGTGCAGTTACGTGTCAGTGCCAGTTCGTTCCAGGAGGTTGCGTTTTTAACACAGTTTCCAGGTACATCGATATCTGTTAAAGATTAAAGCTGCGAATACCCAGCTGCTTGCAGACACTGGCCAAGCTAAATCTCTCGTCCTGCACCGAGAGCACTCTCCTAACTGGATTGTGTCAGCAGAACTTCTTTTTTAGCACACTTTGAAACAGCACACCCAAAAAAAAAGATTCCAGGAAAGTAAGCAACTTTCACAGGTAAACCTGTTGCAATGCTCACAAATACACCTTAGAGCCAAGTTCCCTTACAGAGCATTACCCAGAACAGTGGGGATTAAACGTCAGTGGTAAATAAAATGTAACAGAGGCACTTTCTGCCAAATCCCTCCAGCACCGCTCGTGATAAGGGTAGATTTAATTTTAAGACCATGCCAATGAGAGCATTCATACACTGACGGGCTCAGACTTTGTTGTGGTCGTTGTAAGTGACTGTTTCGGCAGAAAAGGAAATATTTGGCACATGTTCTTCCTTTCCCCAACCCTGACCAGACGCCGCCGGTGAGCTCTGTCAGGTTTTATCCAGCTTGCAGGTAAAGGGTTACAGATTCTAGGAAGTATTAAATGCAAACTTTAAAGGATTTTATTTTCATCTACAGTCACATGACACCTTAATACCCAATGACACCAACTACAGTGTCTCATTAAGAGGTCATGCAAACTCCCAAGCTAAACAAGGCATTCTTACATATTTAACATTCAAATGCAGAAGCCAAGCTAAGCCATGGAAGATTGTAATCAGAAAAAAGCTACACTTCCTGATCCACACAAAAGCTGCAGGTAGGAAAAGTTCTTCTTCCTTTAAACTTGTAACATTGGGCTTTCAAGAGAAACTATTTAGAGAGCATGTTTTGTATTCTCTTTTTTAGCTTTCAAAATAATCTAATAGTTTTATCCTGAAAATATCTGACCTCGCTTGTTCCACCTGTTGTAGATTCAGTGTTGTTTTTATTCTCAGAAACACACTCGGCTTAGTAGAAATCAAAAGATATTTCTAAGCCAGGTTTACATAAAAAGTAGTATTTTTAGAGATTTCTTAGTTCTTGAAGTGGTTGTGTTAGAGTTTGTGGGGTAAAGGGGGAGTTAACATATCTTTGATGTCTGCAATGAAGGGATTTAGAACTCTTCTGACCTTCCTTATATCATGAATTGCACATTGTTTCAGTTACTTAAACCCGACGGTATTTTAATGGATGTGGCTTCCTCACTGAAAAGAAGGATTTCTGATTTCCTCACCTAGAATTTGGTGAATTTAAAACAAAAAATCTTACAAAAGCAAATGAAAGGCAGATGGGGAGTATTGCTGTGCTCCATAAAAGGAGAAAAAAATCACAAAATAGGGAGTAAGAGGAAAGTCAGTTAAAAGCCAGTTAATCAAAAATTTAAATTGCATTCAAGCATATCCATTTTCACATGCAATGAGAAAGTTTCACTGAAAATTGCTGCCAATATTGCAAGAGTTCATAGTTTTCTCTTTGTGTGGAAGGATTTTTCCAGGGTACAGCATTAGCATTTTTATCACAAAGACCTTTTTCGCATCACAGTTTTTCTTTAAACTGTACTTGTTTTCAGTGTTCTAAATACTCAGCATTTTAATCCCTTTAGAGGAATGCAGTTAGAGACTACATTCTATAGAGCTACAGAATCTATATTGACTGAAAGATACATAAATGTCCACCCCCTGAGGATTCCCACTGCACAAAACCAGCAAGCAGTGTTGATTATTTTACTCCTGCAATGGTTGGATGGTGATTGTAAGAAATGTATTTTTTCCTGAGTTTATTGCATAAACCCCATTTTTGTTTCTTCCTCATCTGGGGGAGACGAAGGAGCAGTGAACAGGAAGAGCTACAGCAACTGGTTTCAGAGAAGCTCTCCTTTTTTTTTTGGAAAAAAAAAAAAAAAACACACACACAAAAAAAAAAAAAAAAAAAAAAACACAACAGGATTTGGTTATTACCACCACATAAAAATAAATTTGAAAAATATTGAAAATTGAGCCTAGACAGGTTTACCAGTAGTAACTCAAAAAATTAATATTGTCATTCACTTTCAGGGTGCCTATCTCAAAACTTAGTAGGTGTAATGTTGAGGAGGGCCAAGACCCGAATCTGGCCTAGCATGTTCAGCCTGAGTCATCAAACATCTTTTTATCAAATTGAACCGTATCCTTGACCCCCTGACACCACCACCACCACCACCACCACCACCCCCCTCCCCCCCAGCAGAGTCACTCACAACCGCACTGGTGGGAACACAGCAAGAAGACACTACATTTTAAAAGAACTGTTCCAAATTTACTATAACAGACCTCTGAACTTAAATTCTTTACAAAAATCTGTTTAGAAACTCTTTGTAGATAAGGGGCTTATTTGCTAAGCTAAATAGAAATCTCAGGGGAGTGAGAGGAACGCGCCCGCTCCCAAATAAACAGCCAGTCTTTTAGAAAGGCTTTGCCTGAGGAGGAATGTTGCACCTGACATGCTAGGAACAGCCTGACATGGCCAGTCCCTTTTCAGAAATGTTTGTGCAAATTGGGTGTGCCGTCGTAAACCAGCACATAATAACTCAGTAGTTAGATCTGTCGAATGTTAATTACACAAAGAATTGTTGTGGGGTAGAAGGTAGAACAGACACTAAAGTTACTCTGTGACCAGACAGACTGGACACTGAGAGGGAGCCGTAACTCCTTTCCTAAATGAATACAAATGAAGCATATGCTGTCTAGCACTCTAGTAGTTCAGATGACTTATTACACCCATGATTTTAGTGATTCCTTACAAAAGGAATTTGTACTCTTCTAATTCTTACCTTTTCTAATTAAATGAGCCAACCTATTCTCCTGCTTTTTCATATGAATCTGGAGTCAAATGAGTGTTGTTTCTTGGGGAAGACAGAAATCAAACACTTCCTGCTCATAAACAAGGAAAGAGAGAGGTTCTTGGAAACTGAGATTATTGTAAACCTAAGAAATATTTTTTCACTTGGATTTTGGAGGAAGTCCAACAAACATAAAAATCAAAACACTACCAGAACTTTGGAACAGTTTTCTCTTTACCCCAAAACCAGAGCTAAAACAAGCGTTGATCAAAAGCCAATCCAGATCTTTCAAAAGCCTTGCAAAGCTCAAGAAACTTGTACCAGATTGAAGGCTAATACTGAAAATCACCAACCCAATGATTTTTGCACAGCTCTAGGTAGGTGGGCAGATGGCAAAACCTGCAAATAAAGAGAACTATGGCTTTGTTGGAACGCCTGGTTGGAAGTGATCACTGTGCAAGGTTAACATGTGAGTGCTGAGGCCCTTCTTAACCACACCATTGTTTCTATCTGATCTCAAGGAAACAAACTTACTTAAACTATTTGCTCTTAGGCTTTACTGAATGAAAGCTAAGGAAAGGCTTTCTTCACATCTTTCAGGAAGGGACGGTCTTTTGCTATGTTTGCATAATATCTAGTTAAACATGGCCTCAGCATTGTCGACATTTTCCACTGATACCATTTCACAAAAGACTTGGGGTGGTGGAGGCTCAACACAGGCAACACACTGAAACGTGATGAAATGTAGTCAGGCAATGTTTGTTTGGAACTTAAAATTCCTCCTTCAGATTCTGTTTATCTGAGGATTATATATGGTCATCTATCAGCAGAGTATGCCCATGATTTCCACACAGCACAGTTGTTGTGGGGAGAGCACAGCTAACACCAAGCAGGAGGCCAAATCCCGATTGCTGTTTAGCCAGGACTAAGCCAGCACCTCATTTAGCACCTGATCATGCCAGGGAAGTAATGGCAAAACTTCATGCCCAAGCAGTGATGAATGGAAATCATTGATTTTTGCTGAGCTACAGAAGAGTACTGGCAAGAAGGACGTATTGCTAAGGAGAGCAGGTAGAAAACATGATGTAGTTTTACTTACTGAAAGTTTGATACCAAAATGAACAAAAGAAATGAGCTTTTGTAGAAAGGTCAAAAGGGATTATTCTAAAAGGGGAAGAAACGGCAGCGATTTTCCTGTGAGCTCTCCTCTGAGTCACTTTCACTTAGACATTTGGAGGAATTTTAAAATTTTATTGAGACGAGTACATTGTTTGGAAAGTAAATATTTAATCACTTACAGAAGGAAGCAGGGAAGAAAAAGGCCCAAGTTTTCTTTTTTGTGTGACATTTTTCTGTCTGCAGTTTTTATACAAGTTTGTTTAACGTCCTTTTTTTCACTTCAACCACAGATGTTTGCTGCAAAGCCACAGATGCTTGCTGATTAGAAAAATATTTCTGGTTAACTATTCTATTATTAATTCACGTAAGTCACTTTTCCATTTGGGAGAGCAAGGAGTAAGCCATCTCCTTGGGGCTTATTTTTTTAGCACTACCAACTGGGCCTGGCTCAACTTTGCGTCATTTCCCAGATATTTGATATAGTTGTGTATTTCTATTTAAGAGCAGTTACTTGTCTGATTTTATGTAAACAAGGTCCAAAAGCTTGCTATAGCAGGAAAGCTGTTTTTTCTGAAAGATATGAGTAACAAAGGGAAGAGTATCCTATGTTAAGGATACCACACATCCAATGACATGAAAGCCTCTTCAATCTGAAGTCCACTCTGGCAACTTTTCATACTGGCTTTGGTAGGAACAGTACCAAATCCTCACACTGTCAACAGAGACCAGGAGAAAAAGAAATAGCCCAATGCAAGCTGTGCCGATGCTACCCTGCTGCCAGCGGAAACCACAGCCATTCAAACAGTTTTGCCTGTGCTGGACAGAAGCTCTCCAGACTGTTTCAAAACAGATTATTTCACTTCCGCCCCATCTCTCATGCTCAGGACAGGGACATCTGGATGCTAAGGCACTTTGCCCAGGCGAGTTGGCATTAATGTCCTCTTATGATACACTGATGCAGACTCATCTGAAAGCAGCTTCCAGGCAGGAAAGGCAGGGAATGTCCCAAATGAGCCATACGCAGACACATTCCCACAGTCCTGAGGACTTGCCAGGCTGTAGGTCTGTTCATCTTTTGACTGCCTGCCCTGCCCACTGTACTTATTGCAATGACCGTATTTATTGAGCGGGCTGTATTTATTACACTCACTTCCCCTTTTTTCCCACTGTTCCATCAGCAGTAGGTTTAGGAGTGCCCAGCTTTATCTACTTTAGTAAGCACATGAGCTTTGTGCAACAGCCTATGATGCAGAAAGCACCACCTATGCCCTGACACAGCCACCCAACAATTTCCCTATGTCCCTTCTGGGCTGTATGCTCTCTCATGAAGCCGTGCTGGTATGGTGGACTCCCTCACCAAACTCGAGGTTCCCCCCATGTCAGGGTAGCTCTCAGATCCAAAGTAGCTCTCAGGTCAGCAGCCTGAGCCAGCCCTCCAGCTTCTTTGCTTGTTGTTCCTCTTGCCAAGCTAGCAAAGCCGCACTGCTCCACTCTACAGGCAGTTTTTTGCTGCCCCCCAAACTCCTACCACCTGCCTCCCCCCGAAAAATGTTATCAACTCTTACTCCTCTTATGGAATGCAAGCTTATGGAATGATAGCTACTGCATTTGCATGATTTTAGCACTACAAATGTCCACAGAGCTATTCTTCTCATCTGCTTCTGAACTAGTCATAGCAAAAGAAATATAAGTCTTGGGCATATTCAGGCTTTTGAAGTAAGCTGGCAGCCTTGTTCACTTACAGCTCAGCGGAAAGCAAGCAGTTACTGTCAGCTGTCAGGCTGAATAAAGCTTTGTTAAGGGCCCCTCTGTCTCTATTTTTGGTTTGGGTGTGGCATGGAAAAAACAATATTTACCATCTCAATGGCTGTGCCCTTTGTGTATTTGTTTTCATGTTCCCTTTCCCCATGTGAATTTAGCAGATGTTGCACAGCTTGATATCAGCCCTCCATTTCTGTTGTCAGTATGTGTATGCCTCCACTGAGCATTAGTAATGAATAGTCAATGTCTGCAGCAAAGATACAGAGTCAACCATTTCAGAGGAAAAGGTGGATAAAGACCAGAAATACCATAAGATTTCATTTGCAATATAAATGAAACAAAAGCAACAGTCATCAGGCCTGAACTGAAGACCTCCAGAGGCCTGAGAAGCTACAGCCATGTACAATGTCCAATTGCTGTCCTTAATCTCTTTTTAATCTAAAATCACTTGGGAATATTTTCCGATGCTTTGGATGAATGCACACAGGTTGCTAAAAGGCTAGTCCATATTTACCAATATACACTAAAAACTAATGCAGAGTGAAATTATCCGAGTTCAATTATCCACTTAATTACCTTCCATAAAAACGTGTGCCTTCACTTCATGTTTATATAGAGAACAAATAAACAGCTTTGATAATGTGCAGCTGATCAATAAAAAAAAAAAACCAAAGACAGTTTAAGAAAACAAAGCAAAGCCAAGGACAAAGAACTAGATGCTAGGGGAAGACCAGCTTGCTGCTTTCACAGCCAGTATCAGCACCCAGTATTCATAAAACTACACCCTTAGCTTTATTTCATTTCTCTGCCATCCTTCCATGATAAAGCTTTACACTGAAGTCAATGTGGCTGGACTTTCCCCTCAAAAGAGTGAGAGCACACCTAGTTAGCTCAAAGCACACATTACTACCCACAGCTTTCTAGTGGGAGAAGCACTGAGCTAAATCAACCCTCTGGCTCTGCGCAGGAGGCAGAATCTGAATCTAGGTCTCCCAAATGCTCTACGAGCCAAATCTGCTTCTGGAGACTAACACCCTTTAAAAAATCCAATTCACTGTCAGCAACTCTTGCCATGGGACAGTATGTCAGCCTGGCCAATATATAAATTCTAACACACAAGCAGCAGGTATTTGGTGTATAATAGAAGTAACTGAGACACACCATTTATAGCCAGTGCATAAACTCTTTGGAAAAAGAGCTCTGCTGGAAATGTCAGCCTGTTTTTAGCATACAGCATCATGAACAACTCCACTGCTGAAACACAGTCCAGCAAGTCAGACTTAATAGTGAAATATTCATTGATAATTTTGGTGAATGCAGTCCATTCTTTTGCACAGGATTAAAAGAGAAAGAAGGAAAAAAAAACAAAACCAAACAAACCCCCCCCCCAAACAAAATACAAAAACCAACAAAACAACAAGGATTACTAGAAAGGCTCAATGCCAGACAACACTAAGTCTTTTAAGGCAATGAATACTTTTCAATAGCGTTCAAGTATTGTTCTACTGAAAGACTGAAAAAGCTTGCAAATACAATCAAGATAAGCAATTCAATAATACTACAGAAATCCAGCTGTATTTCACTGCTATCTCACCATTACCATATCTTAGCCACATTTGGATCTTTTTAATGCAGTGGTCAATACTCTGGATCTGCCTTGTTCTAAGCAATAATTATTGTAATTATAACATAAGAACTCTTTGCTCTTGTTCATGAAATCGTTGCATCTAATCATTCCCTTAGCCACCCATCACCACTCAATATCTGTGAAGGAAATTGGTTTTAAATAACCAAATGGAAAAGCTCACCAGCATTCTAAACAGGTCTAGATTAAATTATTTCATATGCTTTACACATTAAGTGCTGCATTTAAAAGAAAAACCTTTTGAATCAAAAGGAACTAATGTAAGAGAAAAAGTCACATCACATAAAAGCGTCTTTATTAAGGTGTTGTATCAGATTCTTTTCTTCAAGATTTTTGAGTGTGACTTTTAGTGTTTTCTGTACTTTTCTGTTTTAAAAGTTTCTTTATCCATTTTCACAGTACTTTGTAACTATGGCCAAAATAATCCTCTGCTTTTCTACTCTCCACTGACCATTCTTTATGCGAAATGTTCAGAAACAACAATGTAAAAAAAATATGCACCCCAGTATGTTTCCTGTGCTTGTTATGTAGAACAATATAGTGTAGGGGGAGCATCTTGAGCATTGAAACTGAGGGAGAAGACACACACACACAAAAACAAACAAAAATGAGTGAAGGAAAAAGAAATGCATCAGGCATATTAGTATCTTGCAGGCTACGCCTTATCTGAGAGCTGATACAGATATAAGCTGATAAAGAAACTGACTTATGTGGCTTACAGAGTTTTACAAGGATTCTTAGGTTCAGTGTATGTATTTGATCATTCTCAAACATCCCAATATTTAACTGAGTCTAAGCTGTTCTACTTATAGCTAAAAGATCATCTCAGAAATAACTGCTTGAGCCAGGCACACAACAGTCTTACCATTCAGAGAAATACCAGATCTAAGCTTTTGGTGCCCCTACATGCTAGGCATTCATCCGAACTGTGAACCACCAATATCTGGCCTAACAAACAATATTACCCTTTTGCTCACAAAATACACCAACTCCGTCCCCAAAGTCTTCTGCCAAGAAAAGGATCTTCCTCAGGTGACGCAACACAAGCCATATTATTTATTTGGATTTCATGTCATGATCCAATTAAAAAGCAACAAGGATAAAGAATAATGATGAAAGTGAGAAAAATAATTCCTGCACAGGACAACTGGGTAAGGAAAGTTTGAGTTTGAGGTTTGTTTTTTTAAGATGAGCAAAGTCAGGTTTTTCTTTCAAACCAACTCACCTGCACCAAGTATATTGTCCTGCAAGCTTTACATGTAGTTCTCCCACTCCATTCTTCTGTATATGCCTTAGTCCTAACACTGTCTGTCTTATGCACAGCCTTCTATTTCTTAGACCTGCAGGAAACCATAAATTTGGGCAGGAGGCTGAGTTGTTAATTCATGGTGTTCTCCTTCAGTCTTGCTAGGAACATAAAAGTTTTGGCTGAACAACGAGTTTATAGCACGTGTTTTGTGGGTCATACTTACATCTCTGTGTAGGATTCACTTTGGGCTAGCAATAACAAACCAGAGATGCAACTCTTGCAAACTTAAGCTATTAATAAACAGGCTTCAGTATCTTTTCCTTCTGTTTACATTCCAGTTTGAAGATCCAGTTATGACCTGAAATCTTGCTAAAATATACAAAAAATACATTTTATTTTTCCTGTATCTGCCTCAATTTCCTGTGAAACAGTGAAACCCACATCGGCTCTTTTCCCTGTGGGTTCTGTTTGCCTTTCAAGGAGCTAAATTTTCATGCTTTCCCCAACAAACCTCAACAAAATGTTGAGTTGCCTTAACCTGTTAAGCTTCCACGTGTTAATTTGCCTTTGTCACACAATTTTGAAGTCTGTGAAGCACTGATTATTCCAATCTTATGAAAATATTTTCTGTTCTCTGTATCATTGCAGCTTGATGCAAAATGAGGAATATGCAAAAAATTGTTTCATAAGGCCAGTGCTTGAGATGAGACTCAGAAGCACAGCTTATTGCAAAGCTGTGGGCTGTACTGTTGTAACAGCTGCATTAAATGAGTATTTGTTAGGATAAAATAAACCTGAATGAATTTCTCTAAAGTACATTTAGGACAGATAATCCACCAGTGGCATGCCTTCTGCGCTACAGGGCTTATATTGTTCAGTATCATGCCTAGAGTTGTACGTTCTACTCTTGGCATGAAATAAAGTTAACCATAGACTAAGATTTCTTTGTTCAGCAAAACAGATTTTTTTCTGGCCTGCTCAGTTATACTTTATCTCATATTCCTACAGCCTGCAATATTATTCTGTCTGCAGGACTCACTGTGCAGTGCTAATGCAGTCAAACAGCTCACCTAGATACTGGCATAGATTCTCTAACCCAAGGACAGAGTCCATCAAGAGCCACCTGTTTTCTAGGTTTGGCCTTGTATTTTCCAATCTGTGCAAGTCTCTACTGTCACCCTGCAGGATTTATACTTTATTCAGGTTGTTTTGGTTGTCCTCATCTCCATGGCATCCCCGGTAAGGAGCATAATATACAGAGATATCATAAAAAAGCTTTTTGTACTTCAGGAGATATACAGGGTGGGTTTTTTTTTTGAACAAGGCTCTAGAAACTTTGCAAAAGAAACTACATAAGTAAATATGCTACCACCCAGGAAAAGCCATGCTCCCTCTCCCAAGCAAATGGAAAGGTTAACTCAGTCAAGCCCTGCAGATTCCAGAGTCCGTCATCCTCAAAAATTCCTTATCACACAGCTCTAACAATTCATTTGACAGAAGGAAAATTAAGCTTAAATTGGCAAAACCCCTATTCATTTATGCCAAAAAAATCCCACACAATTTGAAATTAATCAATAGCACAGAAATCCCCTCCCACCTACCACATGGACCCCAGCCTCCAAAAATCTGCAATCTCTCTCTCTAAGGTGTTATTTCAAACAAGCCTGTTTGCTGAACTTGCTTCACCTTCCTCCCATACTACCTTCCCACATGGAGAGATCTTTTGCTACTTTCCTCCCATAGGAAAAATAACACACCTATGTGGCAGATGAAGGGTAAAATGTTTTAAGGCCTTGAAATACCTGACTGGAGAAAATCTTCTCCTCCTAGAGTCAATACACTGTATTTCTAGTCCAGCAGAGAGAAACACACATAACACTAAGCACTTGGGTCAATGAGCCCTTTTAAAAGGCCTGATAACAAAGGTATGACTGAAACAGAGCCTGGGCTTCACTTTTTTACTTTCTCCAGGCATTTCTTTTGCTTTCCATGAGGCCTGAAGAGATCTCTATGAGAGCAAAGATCACAATTGATTGCCACAAAGCTTTCCTTGAATGGCGGTTTTTGAAGCATCCAGGTGAGATGCCTGGAAAATTCAGAGGTGTTTTGTTATTCACAGTGTGCAATTACCCAGCTCCCATTATACTTCAGGGCTTTTGCCCCCTCCCTGCAAGATTTCCCTGTATAAAAACGCTGTAGGTGCTTTGCCTCTGAGTTACCTTCATTTTTTTGAAATATTTTCTTGTTTGTTTTACAGCAGCATCTGCAGGCACCAGAAGTGATAAAAGCCTCATTTCCCTGGTTGTCACCAAGACACCTAATAAGACACACCCTAGTCAAACATTTAAAGATTACCTAGGCAGTACCAGACTGGATCTAGATTTCTGGCATCTGCTCAGTTTAGGGAGAATAAGAAATCATAACCCAATCCCATCTTGCTTATTAGTAAAGCATACACTATCCCTGACAAATCAGTGCTCTGGGTTTTAATCCCTTTGGATTTAGGAGGCACTTAGCAACAGGTACCTGAAATCCCAACTGAAAGGTGGCACCAGGACTAGACACTGCACAATGTCTAGTGGCCACTGCCTTCTGTGGCTTTGACGGCAGTGTGTTCTAGTGTCTGCCCTGTGCATGAAGTGGGCTCAGAGTAAACCCAGAGCAGCAGAGACTCTTAAAGGTCAATAAAACACCAGGTTTGTGAGCCCTAAGTTGCTGTCAAGCTGCCTTGCTCATGACAGAAGAGACCTGCCATGACCATGCTGCTGCCAAACCCAGGACTTCAGACAGCTACATAGATTCTGCAGAGCAATATCCTGTACATAATAAGCACTAATATCCCACACAGCTAGGCAGGACTTTTGTGAATTTTTCTATGTGATAAGGCACATTACTTCTGGAGCAATTAATCACTCCCACAGCCCACTCACCACTGGGTAACAGAGCACAAGCAGGCAACACCAACAGGAAAACCACAGACTGCTGGGTGTTAGTCAGGCCTCTTAATAACAGAGCTGTCCTCCCCATTCATTACTCCACCCAAACCACACAGCTAATTGCCCTAATATTAATGTTTGCCACCCGTTTCCCTTTTCTTATGTTTTGCCTATGGAGACATCCCTAAACCCGAGTTCCAAAGCTTTCACATTTCTACCATGTATGTAAAACTTTCTATCACCTGAAAAAAGAAATGAAAAAAAACCCACAATATCAGGGAATCTTTCAAAATAGTTTGAGGTAGCTGACCTTTTTATCTTTTGTACACATTATGTACAATGTACTCCTTTCCAAAGGCAACAACAGTGATGGGTTTCCACTCACCTTTCCCCACAAAGGTTTATAGCAGAGCCTGTTTTTTTAAGACAATGTCACACTAGTGCAGTCACTGCAATTTAAACAGCAGGCTTGTTTTGCAAATTCCCTCGTTGGTTTTTCACTATTAAATACCACCTTTGTTAGAGGAAGAAAGGAGGATATCAGCAGAGAGCTGCCTCTCTGTCCTCTCACCTTTGGGGAAAACCTTGCTCCCCATTGCTGGGGGCCACCAGATGCTGCACTCAGTAGCAGTGCCCAAAAAGACATCTTCAAGACACCCTCAGCTCCACCTGTCTTAGGACAATGCAACGGTTTCAGTGGGTGTCGAGGTCTCTAGTTCACAGGCTCTCTCTCACCTTATAGGCTTGGATTAAGCTCTTGCCACGGCAGACAGGGTAGGGTTTTTTTCATTACCTTTGTTCATTGTGAATCTTCAAAATCACTTTTTCCTTTTGAATACATACACAGAAAATAGGTGAGAAAAGGGCCATCTCTAAGCAGTAGCTCAGCATCACAGGAATTTAGTTGTTACAGGAATGTACAGCACAAATCACTCATAAGTCACTTTGACTGGAAGAAAGCTTTGTTACAGAGAAAATAAAGATATAAGCTTGATACATTTAAAAGATTTCAAGAGGTAATATGCTAGATAGCACAGTGTGAAAAAGCCTTCTTTTCTGTAAAGGACAAAAATATCTTATTCCTTCAGACCTCTTCCTCACTTCATCACAATGAGCCTTGTAGACTGAAACTTGACCGGATAGCAGAAGGTTCAGAAAAGCACCAACTACAGTTTTATGCAGAATTGCCAGCCCATCCTAGCTGAAATGAATTCTGGTGTCTTTTTGATACAAACAAGGCAGAATTTGATAGAATCTAGTAGCTCTCTGGGTCACCATCAGCAACGACACCATTTTCCCGTCACTTCACAATCTCATTTTACCAGCACTGTGATCCAAACCAGCAAAGGAGCTCAGTTCTTTCAATGTCAAATTGGTAGCCTAACAAGGAGCACAAAACCTAAGCCTTGATGTTTTTTGCCAGGGGTACAAGAACCTCACAGCTCTCTCAAATAGGGAAAGACCATCACAAAGATCATCCTATAAAATTAAGGTGAAAATTGTCTTTTCACAGAGAATTTTAAAAACCACCCACAAACGAAAATGTGTGTTTTCCCAACCAGCACAAAGCTACATTTTCTGTGGCTTCTGAAAACCAGATTTAACATTCCATACTCAGCCTCATTACAACATACCGTTGTAAAAAAATGCATACAATAAATGTGAATGTCTTTAGATGTCAAAATGTTGGGCAAGTGTGGTGTAAATCACCACAACAAAAGGCCTATAACACTGCCATGCAAAGGACAGGACAGACTTTTATGGGCTCTGGTGTCTCCAGTCTGTATAGATGCTCTGCCATTATTACCTGAGAAACAAACAGCTGAGGGGGAAAAAGTCCTTACCATTAGGGATAATACTCATTTTTAGTTCCCATAGATCACTTAAGCCCTTAATTAGAGGTGAGTTGTAAAAGATAATTATTGCATCAATACTGGCTTTCGGATGGGTAATGGAGGTCCAGGATTTTAAGTGTAAATGATTGAAACTTTAAAAAAAAAAAAAAAAAAAAAGATTATTTCAAAACCGGGGAACCATCCATTGTGAGAATCAAATCAAATCACTGAAGGACTTACTTCGGTTAATCATATCTGACTGCACTGCAGATACAGGAAGACTTTGCTATAGACTTAAACATTCTCAGCAACTCCAAATTTAAGTAAAGCTCATTCAAGATGTGGTACATAGCATTTGTTAGTATAAAATCAAAGGGAATACTACTTAACCTTTGCATTGACTCTTTAAAATCCCACGGTTACATACAAATTACACCAGTTATTTAATTTAAACCTACAACAGAAAATAAATACCTGAATTTGAGGCCTTCTTTGCAGATGAAGTGATCAAAGACTGCGAACAGTAGGAATGTCTCTTACTATTTAAAACTATCCTTTTGATTTCATTCCTGCATTTGCAGACTGCAAGTAAATACCAACACCTGGCAAACCCCAAGGAAGCCAGTCTCTCAGCTAAGGAGATGTGAGAATCCAGCCTGGATAAAATACTGCAGTGGCACAATTTCAGCTGCAAAACCATTGCTTAGAGCAGCTTATGGAAAGACCAATGTGTACTACACACACAGCCCTAAAGAAGAAATGTGTTGCACTGGTGTAGTTAAATCAAAGCAATTTTGTACATAAGAATGTAGCACTGATTTAAAATTGGTTTATCTTGATTAGTTTACTCTTGCTTCATAACAGTGCCATTTCTGTGGGCAAACAAGGCTGCAGTCTTAAATAGATGCTTGGACTGTCAGAATCACAGGATTAGCAATCTTAAATTAAAGAATAGGTTGCAAGAAAAAGTAATTTCATGCTTTGAAATTAATTTTTATTTATTTCAAATGCTTGGAACCTAGAACCATCACTCCGTAATCTTATACAAATGTTGATGTTGTCAATGCATTTTAAAGCAGCTTTTAGTTCAGTTAAATAAAGAGAGCAGATGCTGCTGAAGAAATGCCCAGTAAGAATTTCTATTTCTAGATAAACCAGCTTTAAATGCATAACCAGTTCCTCTAACTGTGGGATGTGATGCACACGACTGAGTTTATAGGTGTTTAGTGAGAGTTTTGTACCATTTATTACGTCACTGTGAGCAGTCAGCGCAAAGATAATGATATAAATATAGAAGAGTGGGCCTATAACCTTCACTCCTTCTAATTAACAAAGTATATAAATAGCATAAGTCATAGCCAGTAACATTTGCTCTGGGCTGTAACAGCGTTTACTTTCCTTCTACAAAATGTCATCTGCCCAAATCACAAAAAGTCCTATTTCAGTTTTCTTAGCTCAGATGAATATACACATAAGGCAGTCATTCAGGGCACATTTTCTATACTTAAACTCTGTCGATTAAAGGTTCTGTAACCTATGTCCCATCCAGGCCATAACATGATCTTAAGAAAGTTAAATTTTATCAGTGTGGAAAACTGTGGCAGAAAGAGAAGAACTAAAAATTAGGTCGGTCTAATTGAACTGCAGTGGCTTGTCTGAAAAACACCTTTGCTGCTCACTTTGAAAGGGCACCAGAGACCACATTAGGGAAGTGTTTTCATTTTTAAGATCACCTTCTTCATTACTGCCCGCTTTGCTAAGAAGACTTCCAAAATCTTCATCTTTGCTACTGCCTGCTTTGCTCAGAGGAATCACTGCTGATATATCCTCCTTTACTTTGCTTTTATTTTCCTGGAGAATGAAAATATTGCTAGCATTAAGCTAGAACATTCAAATGGACCACGAGAAGCTAGCTTCAGCAGGATTTTATGTGCCTTTTAAGCCCTTATTGGCACATTAAATTTTATAAAAAATGTCGTTGTTTCTTACCCAAAGGAGCTACCCTACTGCAGTCAGGTCTTGGTGTGGTTTACACAGTGTGCTACCTGCACAGGAAGCAGAAGGAAAAAGGGTAGACCTGTTGACTACTTTGGCAATGGGGCTTTCTGGCCTTTGTGGACAGCTGTACACCTCACTCACGCATTTAGTGACTTCAGGAAAACCAATAAGCCTTCAGTAAGCACCATTAACACTCCACCTCACTGACACCAGCTCCAGCCTTGGCTCTCCAGCACTAGGTGCTCTGAGAGATGCAGATACCAGGAATCTGTCAGCTGAGCTCCCTTGGACTGCAAACCCCCATCCCCTAGATGCCACAAGGGTGTTCAAACTGCGGGTACAAGTGTTTTATCACAAATTGCAGAACAAATATATGTGTCAGACCATATACTGGTTACTGATTTAAGATAAGCTACATAAATGTAGGCCAACTATAAAATAAGGATCCATCCATTTGTTCCACTCAATATCATACTTCCTAAGAAGAATCCTGGCTTCACCCTCTCAAAAAAACCTCATTTTCAAAAGGAGGATGTACCCTACCAAAAGCAGGAAAAAGAGGCAACAGCCACTGTGACTCACTTCTCTTTCTAAGTAGAGGAATGCACACTATTAAAAATGAACTTTTATAGTTCACAGCTTTCCGCACACCAACCACAGCAAGTGGGAATATATATATATATATATATATATATCTCTGCATATAACAAAAATGATGGGGAAGCCTGCTCCCAAGCCAGTATTTGCTAGCACTGAATATTCAAAATGTCATCTGAAGCACCTCTATTCCACATTGGTTCATTCTTTGTGTCAGTGGAATATTCACACAATTATGTACTATAATCATAGAATGATATGGGTTGAAAGGGACCTTAAAGCACATTGAGTTCCAATCCCCCTGCCGTGGGAAGTGACACCTTCCACTAGATCAGGTTGTTCCAAGCCCATCCAACGTGGCCTTGAACACTGGCAAAGATGGGACAGCCACAACTTTTCTGGGCAATCTGTTCCAGTGTCTTACACCCTCATAGTAAAGAATTTTTTCCTTATAACTGACATAAATCTACCCTCTTTCAGCTTAAAGAACCCTTTGTCCTTTCCCTACATGCCCCAGTAAAAAGTCCCTCTCCAGCTTCCTTGTAGCCCCTTATAGTCCCCTTTAGGTACTGGAAGGCTACTCTAAGGTCTCCCCTGAACTTTCTCTTCCCCAGGCTGAACAACCCCAGCTCTCTCAGCCTGTCTTCATAGAAGTGCTCAAGGCCCTAGATCACCTTCATGGCATCCTCTGGTCTCACTCCAACAGGTCCATGTCCTTATTGCACTGGGGGTCCCAGAGCTCAGTGCAGGACTGCAGGTGGGGCCTGACAAGAGCACAGCTTCAGAAGGAGAGAATCACCTCCCTTGACCTGCTGGTCACTCTTCTTTTGATGCAGCCCAGCATATGGCTGGTTTTCTGGGCTGCAATCCCACACATCCAGCTCATGTTGAGCTTCTCATCAACCAACACCCCTAAGTCTTTCTCCTCAGAGCTTCTGTCAATACATTGTCTACTCAGCCTGTTAGTAGTTGTGCTTGGGATTGTCACAACCCACACTAGGGCACTTGGAGCTATAAAGGAGCAAGTCCCACCCTGAAGTTGGGGCTGAACGTGTTTTCAAATTTTATAAGCAAATGCTAAGCAGATTGGGATTCTTTCAACCACACATCTACGTAATGACAATTATTTCAAATGCTGCAATAGAAGAGTCATGTTCAACTAATTATAGCTCAGAACACTTTGCTACTACATCTACTGGAAAAGAAATTCCAGTCCTCAAAGTAAGTTCCTCAATTTTTGTAGCCTTCAGCAAAATACATTTCTTACCTTTACTAGCACAATCTTTACTATTTAGCCATTTATAAAAGTTAGTTTTTGAGTGAATCTCTAATCTTCTGACTGATAAGATTATAGATGTAACGTGTTTCTTCAAGGGATTTTTCTACTTACAGAATCAATCTGCAATCTTCTCACTGTCTAAATTATAGCCTGTGATTCAGTGTCATCTATTTCCACATCTTCAAAAACATGAATGGAGGGAAATCCCATTTCTACAGGTGGCTCCCCATGGCTCTTTGCCAGCAGAAGAGCTTATGAGCTTATGATAGTGAGCTACGCTTTTCAGAAACCTTCATATTTTTTGTAGCTAAATTAGATATTGTTTTGTCACCACAGCCTGAAAATAACCAGAGACTGGGAGATGGTTGGGTGTCTGTGAATACTGCTTACAGAGCCGGGCCATAAGAGACATATCTGTAACCCAGATAAAAGCTGGCAAGACTGGCTCATCACATGAATACATTTGCATCACGTAGTGCATGCCACAGGTTTTAATGAAAAAAATAGTGGGAGGAGAAGGCATCCACAGCACATACATCTTCCCTTCTCCTTCACCAGCAAATACATGACTTGTAAGAATATGGACAACACAAGCTGCCCGGTAACAGAAAGCAAGGAAAAGATCCATGGCAGACTTGCAGAGAGGGACTGCAGGAGGCAGAGCATCCAGGAAATTGCATGAGATCATTGCTTTCAGGATGCCCTTGGCTCTACCCAGCTGTAAGTCCCTCTTACTGTTAGATGGTACCATAGAATTACAGCCAAGCACTCAGCCTCAGTGTTCTCCAGTACAGCACAAAGAGCCTGAAAACAAGCCTTCCTTCCCCCCAGCGCATCCCCATGACACTCCTGGTACAATGCAGACATGGGTTAACAGCTAAAGGCAGGGCATGACTTGCAGATAAGTCCCTCCTTTTAATTTGTCAGATGCTTCAGTAACTAAGCAATAAAATATCACAGAGCTAAGTCTAGCATTCAAATACAAGTGGTTTACAGTCCAGCTTTTACCAAGCTTAAATACCACATGAGTTTCTTCCCCTAGGAGGAAGGCCCACTGCTGTAGAGAAGGCATGGTAGAACATATAGCAATGAAGGCTAAATTGCAGTAAATTTTAGTTCACATTAACACGTGCTGTGAATCCCCGTAAATAGGAGTATAAGAAAGGCAACCTCTTCCACCGTCCCTACACTGAAAATGGCCTTATCAAATACTGATATGAGGCCAGAACCTGGGTATGATAATTTACTTTTTCAGCCATCCCATGGTCAAAGCCCAGATTGTGCAACACAGCATTTACACAAAGTCATGCTAATGAAATCAGGCTGATGAATTTATTTTTACCTGATAAAATGCTGCCAGGTATAGCTTTAATAATAATTTTTAGAAATTATTAAAGTCTTTTGATTAAAGCTGTTATATATAGATAAGAAAACTAAAATATTTATTCTACAGTTAAATGAAAAAATGCTCTCTTACAACAAATGCAAAGATCCAGTGCACCAGTTACCCGGTGTCTGGCATTCCTCATGAACATTTCTCAGCACTACCAATGTCAGTGCTGGCCAGCACAGCTATAAATGTGGTCAAATATTTAAACTCAGAAGAAGCATTTTTTTTGACTGAAATTTGTTACGGATATTTTTGTTTTGGCATGGGTGTTTAAAAGCAAGTATCATGGACCTTGTCAGTATATGAGCGTGACAGGGAAAGGAAAAGAAGTGTGAAGATTTTGCCTAATTAAGATGTGCATTGGTTTGACTTGCACTCTTAACAGTCAGTCAATCTGAAGTTCTATATAAATATTCATCAATGCACTCACCACAGGTCTGGTAATGTCATCCTGAAACTTAGAGGCCTGATTCTCCTTGGATGCCCAAGTAGGTCATCCACATTAACCAAAAAGACTCATCCATATAGAAAAGCTCAAAGAATCCTCTGAATAACACTTTCTTCTATAAAAAAACTGTATTTCTCAGTATACATTTTTCAAAATTTTCAAGCAGCCTGGGCAACTAAATCCTACATTTCATTGTAAAATAAAGGGGAAGTGTAACCAATTTGATATATAACATAAATACCAGGGAATATTCCATCAAATCAAAAAAAGGACTAGCTCAGAATGGAGGAAATCAAGATTTTTCCTCCAGTATAAGTAGTCTGGGCAACCCCTATCTATAATTCTGTTACTAAGGGAAAGAATATAATGAATTCTTCCTAGAAAACACTACCCAGCATCACAACAGTGAAAAGGACAAAATCAAGTATAAGTTTTAAAAAGTTAAAAGTCTTAAAAGTCTTAAAAGTCTTCAAACTCAGAGACTTAAGACATGTTTGATGTGATGTAAAAGTTGCACAATACTGGCTCCCCAAGGGGTGTTTGCACAACTTATTCAGAGGTATCTGACCCTGACTACAGCACTGAACTGGCGGTCTGACGCAGCCTGACAGTTTGTGTGTCTATTTGCACATAAGGTAGAATTAAAACTACAAGAAAAATCAAACCACAGAGACATATACCTGATGATCCACATTGCAGGGACAATTTTGAAAACATAAGCTGTTCTGTTTTTTAAACATACAGGATAAATCTATTAGGGTTTTTTTCCCCCATATTATAATTAAATTCCCTACCATGGAAAACAGACAAAACCCACTTTCAGTTTTCCCCATGAGTTTTCTGTAGCAGCCATTATTAAAGCCTTTGTTAAGCAGAACTCAGGTAGAACCAAGAAAACAGGACTTAACCTGCTTCTCCTTTGTGGCTCTGATCTGGGTGCCCAAAGAAGGATTTGTTGCAGTCATTGGCTTGCCACCTGCCTGAGGCATTCAACTGTATCTAGCACAACGATGTGGAAAGCATTTATGAATAAATACACAATAACATCCACATGTTTACAGCTTCTGTGAAAGGTGTGGGTAGGGCGATTTTTCTACTGTGTTTCCAGAGCAAGTCAAATCCACTAATTAAATTAATGCTCTTGTCCTGCATCAAAAGGAAAACCAGAGCCTGATTTATGGGCACTGACAGCTGCAGGAACCAGCAGCTGGTTTTGTTCACTCCCTCCCCTTAATTGGTTTTTAAGCATCTGGGTAGCTTGATTTCTCAGATTCTGATCATATGAGAAACTGCATGTCTTCAATTTCTATAAAGAAAGAAAGGAAGCTGCTCCATGCAGAGTGTGATATGACAGAATGTCATGGTTTCTCAGTGCTGGCTGAATAGTGACTGCAGGAATTCGGTACCTGAATATCTCTGTGCCCAAGCAGCTTGCAGGATGAAGCTGTAAAAGGTTCTGCTCATAAGATATTTCTTATCTACTCATTATTTTACTTGTCCTGACAACAAAAACTTTAGCATGAGAAAGCAGTACCTGAGGAACAGTGTAATCTATTGCAACAAAGAAATTCTTTTTAACAGGCTCAGAGAAATTGCCACAAATACCTTCTTCTAAAGGGAATATAAATGTCTCCGTATTGCTATAGCACATAGTGATATATGCAAATAACAATACACAGCAATACACCAGTATGTTCTTTTCTTCTAGGTTCTTCAAACAGGAGACAGATTGCTATCATTTTGGGCTGAAATCTGGAGGTAAGCAATCAGAACACATTCAACACCCAAGCTAAGAACAGGAAACTTATACAGAAGTGGAAAATTTTGGATGCTGAACTTTCACCCTTGGCTTCTGGGAGACTTTTAATAATAAAGAACTATATAAACATAGAGTATATTGACGCTGTATCACCTGCCCAGCAGAGCCATATGCTGCTGCTACAGACACTGCCAATAAAGATCAAAGCTTTCCTTGCATTAATGAGGTAAACATGGGTGGTTTCTGTTTCATAGCATGCTGTAGATGTATATTGACCTCTACAGAGTGTAAGAGCTGTTAAACAGAGTTCACTCAAATGTCAACTGGTGTATGATGTCTCAGTTACCTGCTTATGTTCTTTATGTTGTTAGTGATAAGCTTCAAATTTACATGGAGCATAATGACAAAATTCAAGAATGAGGGTACTGACAAATACAGAAAAAGTCTTGGAAAACTTGCTGTATTTAAGAGAGATTGATAGAATAACTAACTTTAACATGATTATAATTCCTAGGTACTCTTCATAAAGAAAGCTGACTATTCATTTTTTTTTCCCTCAACTTCCCCAGTAAAGCAGGACAGCTATATTTACCTACATCTTCACTTCTGCTCATCCCTATAGAGCCTAAGGGAGAAGTGTGCAGTTTTACAGTTGACAGATTATTTCTTCACTCCAAGTATTCACAGAAACAACTTATGATTTTCAAAATCAGCTTTGATTTCACAAAACTTCTCCCTTTCATGACCTTGCAACAGAATCTTAAGGGCTTTGATTCTACTCTTTGCAAGATCAATCGGTTTTTACCTCAACATGCAGCGGGCCTACATTTTATACAGTATCCCTCATACAAAATGCATCTCAGCTTGCCTTGTGCAAAGAGCACATTAATACATCCATATGTAAACAATTACAGTGAAACACATGGGTGGAAACACAAAGAATGCATGGAAATTAGAAGTTTGTTCCACTGAAATTTGAATTGAGATGAAGAATTAAACTGATCAAAAAAGTCCCAAAAAAACCTGGTCAACAGAGTTTGCAGCAGAGAAAGTATTTGTACGGTACCACAAAAGCACACATATGGTACAGCAAAGGCTTTAAAGCAGGGAAAGAAACTGGGGGGGGGAATGCAAACCTCAGGACATAAATTAAAACCACCGTCGAAAGCTGAACATTTTCTGAAACTGTTAGGGGCAGCATGGAGTTCTAACACCTTAGACCAGCAAAGGAAAACAAGTAATGGCTACAACCAGCTTGGAAGACCAAGTTATGAATTCTGGAAAGAAAAACTTAAAACTCTGGATTGATTGAGTAAAACATATTAGTTTTCTTTAATCCTTGGGGGAGGGAGGTTCTTTTGTTATGAAAAGTGCTGGTCAACTTCACACAGTATTATATAACAGAGAAACTACATGGTGCTTGAAAACATCAACGTGAGAGCTCCTAACGAGGCATGGACCAGAGCAACCGCTGTCCAGCCTAAGCAGAAAAAGTAATGCCCCAGTCATACTTCAAGCTGAGGACAAATACAGCTTAAAAAAAAAACCAAACAAAAACAACAACAAAACAAACAAAACCAATGACAAAACGCCCATCCACCTAGGAGATTCAACAGCAGCACTAGAAGATAAATATGGAAATAACTGCTCAGTGCCCAAGAGGTTAATATTGTCCAGCACAAAATACACCCAAGATCTGAAGTGTACCCATGGTCTATGGCAAAGCAGGCTTAGGGTACTGAAGTTAGATTTTGACATCCTACTTTGATATAGCATGTTTTTCAGCAACTAAATGAAATAGAAAATGCAAATAGGAGCTTCTGTGGGCCTAATGACTGTGTTTAAATTACAGGTTATTTTGGAATGTGAAAACTACTTGCTGCTGGCATCCATGACAACCATGTAGATACTGTTCACTTACTTTAACATTCTACACCAGCATGGTAAGCCATATTTCAAACATCAAGTTTCAGGGCACTTGTAGTTGTGTCATGAAGTAAGCTGGAATGACTGGGTGTATGAGGCTTTGTGTTTCTGTCTCAAAAAGAGTAATATAAAAAGTATTAAACAACTTATGCAAGCAGGATGTGGCAACATTCCTTGATTTATGAGCACTGTTTTACACACCAGACAAGTATTAAGTTTCCCAGAATATCTCAAAAGGGATGTTGCTAAGCAAAGATGATGGCAAAAAAGTATTTAATTAAGATGTCTGAATGTGACTTGCAGGACTAACAGCCACATTCCAAACTATCACCAAGCAGAAAAGGAAAAAGCTCCAAATACAATGAAAAGGGGATATTTTTAACTGAAGTACAAATATAGAATGGTTTATGCCTGATTCTGCCTGACATGGAGAAAATTAACAACTGGTTCAATTGAAAGCCAGCTTCTACATATATTTTTCTGTTAAATATCCAGCATTTGAGACTGAGTTTTTGGCACTCATTTTAACATTACAGGAAAACTGTTTCACTAATTCATCGCTTTTTCTTTTCCTTAAAGAAAACACACACTCCACTTTTGGGTCAAAAGCCAGTCACATGCATCAGACAGACAGAAGTTCACAGTGAAACCAGTTATCACTTGACATCATGTAATGGGTAAGCTTACAACTTACCAACAGCTATGACTCCCACCAGCTCTCCTTTTTGACATTTTCAGTTTAGATTTACAAGGAATTACAGAAAGGTATTTCCAAGAAGACTCAAAGTCAACAAGCCAAACCCAATTATAAAAAAACCCTATAGCTAACCTACTACCTCAAAATCTTTTAAACAGACAAAAACAATTCACAGCAGATAAGGATGCACTGTAAAGTTTAGTTAAACTGGCTCCTTCTTTTGGATTTGTTAAATAAAATCCGTATCCTTTCAACAAGTGGCAAGAGGTCATGGATTTTGTTATTAATTTTATTTTCATTGTACACATAAATGTTTAGGCCATGTCTTACACAAAACAAATAAGGACATCAAGACAGAATTACACTGTAAGTGAGATTAATTAGAGACTGGACCAAAAATTACATGAAGAATCTACTTGGTAATTAATAATGACAGCTATATCAAACATGAACAAAACAGAGGTCAAGAGAGATACAAGAAGACACCAGCAAAGAGGTTGCATAAAAATAGGAACATACAGTGACTCACTCTTGAAGCTTTATTATTTACTCCACCTAAAGTACTGATGGTACCTTTAACAGATGCACAGAAACATTCTCAACCCTTTGCAACACTATAGTAAGATAGAATAGGGCTATAAATCTCCAAAGTGCTGCATAAACATTAAGCTCCAAGAAGGATATGAAATGGTAGCATACAAGACAAGTACCTGCTCCAGGGCAACAGAGAAATGCAATGAATCAAGGGTTCCCAGGTTCTCCTTAACATCTAATTTTGCATTTAGGTTTCAGCCATATTTCAGGCATTTAATATAAAATCTTCTAAATATCACCTATGGGTCAGACATTACACATTATTGTCTTCTTGACTTCGTAGGTCATCAGCAATCATGAAGCTACTTATACAGCCAAGGGTACTTTCAAATCTGAAAGCTAGCAGTGAAATTTTTGAAAACTTTTCAGAGTTTATCCATAAATGCTAAAAAGTATAATTGCAAGGACTATGTATGCAAAGACAGTGTAGCAAAAACAGCAACAGCAACAACCCTGGAATTGCCTTGTTCTGTTCCTCCCTAGCCACACTACCTACAGATGCAGAATTCAGCAATGAAGTGCCTTGGCTTATATCCTAGGACAGTTCTGCTGAAAGGGATCTCAAGGCCAGTAAAACCATCTCACTCTCAGAAGGAAAGTCTTGCAGATTTCAAGAATGGTGCAAGCACAACTCTTTCTGGACTTGTGGCTTGTAATGTAAGCTGCGCTGAGATTTTTCAAGTTCTTCTCACTCAAGCAGAGAGATGCTGAGAAAGAAAGAAAGCACATGGCCCAAATTCTAAAATCCACGACAAAATACATTGCCCATTTCACAGAAGTGAGCTCAACTTGGTAATTAATATTACAGGTTTGTGTGCACATACAGATCCACATGGGCAAACTCTCACATTCCACTCACTACAAGAAATAGAGAAGATGCTAATATTTTTAATATCATCATTTTATTCTAATTCTGTCATTATCTCATTAACTCATCTGTCTCTCTGTAAATTCTTAATAGAAAACATTTTTGCTGAATTTTCCATTTAGCCTGGAGTGCACATATCTGAAAGAACAGCTTTCCCAATAATGATATTAAGAGATGCCTCTGGCATTGCAATAAGTTTCAAAGTTTGTGAAAATCTGAAGGAGAAACCTCTGACAAGCATACAGTGAAGTTCTAGCTGATACTGCAACTACCCTGGCTCCCAGCAAAGAAAAAAAAAGAAATCCCATAGTACTGGATATTTGAAAGTTTTCTAATTTTATTGTTGTTTAAAGTATAAATACTTCACATGAATCCCAATCCACTGTAGCAGGCAAGCTCATGCTCACTTTAAGCAGGTTAGCATTCCAGTTCAGCTCAAGGGGATGAGCATGCTACTCCAGTGATTTGTTTGATCATTGTCTAAATTAAAAATTCACAATGGCACAAAGAGAAGTTGTTATATTTCCACATTGTTTGCAGTAGTCACCCTGTCCCTCAAGGATATCCTTCTTACATGTATGGGCATATGAAGAAACCACTTGCCAATTGTTTTACTATTGCAGGATCAAGACATTTAAACCAAACCCTTCAAGCAGTTGATGGAACACAGTCTGAAAGGTAGGAATATTTATTTTTATTCTCCTTGTGTAGGTTTAAAACTTACTGGCCATTCACTATTATAACTTCAGCACTCCACAACAAAAAACATCACTGGATTATTTTTCTCTCTGCAGTACTCCACAATAGTTTCTATTGATGCTACTCTGCTGCTACAAGCACTGCTGACAGAACAGCTTCTGAAATAGGATTCTTTCCAACCCCTAATATTTCTAATGTAACAAATAAAAGCTTCCACTCTGAAGTTTTGAAGTTTTGAAAAGATACTGGAAAAGAACCACCACAGGAATACAAAGTTGTGTATTCTAAGTCAGTTAACACAAGTGGAAAAGGCAGGCGAAAAATGTGGGAATGTAGGCTAATGGTACAAGGAGGGAAAAGAAAGAGGGGGAACATGATGGAAGAAGAATACATTGGAAACCATAAGGACTGATTTAGCTGAAGAGGGAGATTACGCTGACTTCTGACAGTTCCCTTACAAAGATCTGCAGGTTATTGCATTAAAGGGTCAAACACAATATCCTGACACTTTTAAGAAAATTCCTTTTGTTATTTACTTGGGGTATTCTACAGAAGAGAATCATTGACTCATACTAACTGCTTAGAGTTTTATCCAGTTTTCTTTATGTTAAGAGAGGCTGATGTTCTGAGCAGTACACCACCACCACCACCACAATGCCTGCCACTAGCAGTATTTCAGATCATATGAATAAATGAGAAGCATTTGAAATATTCAGGGCAAGATGATTTTTGGGGACACAAAGCTACAATTGAATACCACAACTGAGGTCACATATCCTGCCTGGCCTCAGTCCTGCCTAGAGGCACATACACAAAAACCTCCAATACCTATTTGAAGCAATCTCCAAAGACATCCAGGCCTTCTTTCAGTGTATTGCTCCCTGAAGTAAAAATGTATGTCATACCTGAAGGATAAAGGCCTGCAAAACTCCAGCAATGTCTCTTCATGCGTGCTGCCAAAAACTCAACAGGGCCAAAAAACATACAAAAAAACCCAAATCAAAACTGCTCACGAGGTATCTCCCAGATCACCTAAAGATTTCAAGTCTTTCAATTGCATTTTTTTAAGGTTCTGCAATATATAGCTCCCAAATTGCTGCAGAAGGCTAATAAATTGTTTCCAGGTTATCACTATTGCACAGAACTCATAGGCAAAGAGAAGAGTCAACAGCTTCCAGAAGATCAATGACGAGCTTGATATCATAGCAGCGTACAGCATGCTGCTATGCTGCAAGCTAGTGGCAGCTACATGACAGTGTACATGGCATAACCACATAACATAGCTGGGAAGCAGTCTGGCTTGCCAAGATATCCTCACAGACTAAACCTGTGGAAGCATGCTGTAGTTTTCATGCTCATTGTTTGCTATTTTCAACTTTTCTGATGTCCCAAGTAGAATTTCTCATTGACATCAGCACCCATAGAACTGATACAATAAAAAGTGTATTATTTCAGAAGGCTAAAAAAAAAAAAAAAAAGAAAGCCTTTACATATATATATGTGTGTATATATATATATATATGCATACATACATATATATGTATCTTCCATTGAGAAACAATCCACATCTGGAAAATACTTCTGTATTTAAGCAGACTTAGTCTTTAGCTGCAAATGGAAGTCTAAAGAAAAGTTACTTCTGAGCCAAAAGAGAGAACACAAACAGCTCCACAACCAGTTCCGCTGACATGCAAGATTCAAGTTGAAGGATTTGTTTGCTTTCCTGTCAGTACTGCAACGAAAGCCAAACTGCAGTTTCTGGCTTGTTCAGCCCCAGAGTAATAGACATTCTGAAAGGCAGATTCTGTCCTTATTTGCATTCTCTCAGTCTCCTCTGGTGAGGGTGCAGGAAACTAAGGCCATATCAAGGCCAAAAGAGAATCTGCTTCATATTCACACTGCCATGTGGATCCTGCATTGCTACAGGATCTTATGGACCACCACACCAGTTCAAAACAGTGACCTGAGTGACAACCAGTAACCATATTTTCAGCTCAGTATTTAACTTTGGTACTACTTCATGTTTAAGTCACACATAAGTATTGAGATACACCAGTTATGCCCCAGTAGGCACTCTTGTTCATCAGTTTGCTCAGTAGCACCTCACATGCAGCCAAAAAGGGACATAATCAATAGGAAACCTGTCAAAGGCTGAATGCAGCTCCAGACCCTGACATGTTTCTTTCTTCAAATGTACCTTTCTGACCTCAGCATTTTCCCTTATTCAGATTCAGCTAAAATGCCAATCTGATCTTTCATCAGGGGCAGCAATGTATTTCAACTATTGATACCTTTAACATATCTTTGCCCTCTGCAACTGCTGAATTTTCTCAGTCCTCAAAATTAACCAAAGCTGTTTAATATATCAGTAGATTAAACATCATGCTTATGTTCTCTTTCTCCACAGTTTGAGTCTTAAGTCCTTCTTTGTTACCTCATCATTAATCCAAAGGTTAAAATCTCACTTCAGCTAGCCCTGTAGACAAAAGTAGAAGCACCTGTAAGAAAGCTATCACAAGACCTTTATTTTTTCTGATTTCCTTTATATTTTAAAGACGTCTGTGGAGGAAAAAAAAAATCACCAGATTTGGAATTGTACGTAGTTTCTATGCCAGGAGAAATGGTTCAACCATTAGGAAGAAAAAGAAAGTGAAAAGAACAAGAGCATACATATAAAACCCTCAGTGTTTCCAATGAAACAGACAACTAGTCAGAAATCAGTCAACGGAGGGGCTCATCAAGATTTATTTTAAGCAATGTGAAATGCCCCCACTGGTTTCAGTGTATGATTGTTTCTCAAGTAGGCACCCAGAATACGGATACACCCCATGTTAAAGGCTTGTGGTCTTCAGGATGCTCAGACCAGGCTACTAAGCAATGCTGGAATTACAGAGTATCAGTGAAGCGGGATAGAGAACTTCAAATGTAGGTTTTGATCTCCAGCTAATATGACAAGGAGAAATACCTAGGACAGGCATTAGCTAACAACTCAAAGTACAGATGCTTTTGGCAAAAATCAGGAAGCAGACTCCTGTGAACGTACAGAACAGGAACTACATGAGAAGACAGAGAACAGAGGAGTATTTTGGAGTATTCAAATATTTCAGAAATTATTAGAAGCAAATAACAGCTTTCAACAGCTACACTAAATTGATGTGCACATGGAAGAGAACTTCAAAATTATAGCTTTTATTTTCACTGCAACGTCTTTATAAGATACCTCATATTCTAAAACATTAAAATATGGAACTTAAACATATGGCATGCAGCAGTTGCCACGCACTTCTCTTTCAGCAACCTCATGCAAGCAAGTCAAACAAGTTCTCTATATGGTGTCTTCCTACTGTTCCTTTGAGAAGTGCCTGACACATCAAGAGCAATGACCCTTTGACATCCATAACCAGGACATCAGTAGTTGCGTTTCCAAAGCTGAGAAGCAAATAATGAGACAATTTTGCCAACAGGAAGAGAAAACTTCTTGGACTAACATGGATGTATTTCCCATTCAAGACCTTTTCATTTATCTATACACATATGCTTATGACACATAGAAGAGGTACAATTATTAACACCTAAGGATAGTTACATAAATATAGAAATACAACCTTAAAACCTAACTTGATATGCCTTTTTTTATCATAAAGATTATGGCATAAAAATGACAAGCTGCTTACTCTAGCTGAATCTAAGTTGTCCTGCAAGGCTGGAAAAATGAGTCATGTTTTTCTCTTTAGAAGATTCACTGCATCACGGAACATGAAGTCTCCAGTGTCCTCAGGAGGAATGCCACAAATAAGCAGCCAGTGCTCAGTTTTGCGTATTTGCGTAATTCCTAGCTAGCAGAAGAAGAAGTTACCATATGACCTGTCCTCAGAGGCCTATTTAAGATTCCATTTCACTAAGCCTAGGCCAATCTATTGTACATCACACAGGTATCATCCAGTCAGGGTGGAAAATAGGCATTTTAAAGGATTATTTTTTTTATTCCAACTCCATTATTAATTGTGCTCATTCTAATACTTTTACTGCCTTGGTAACACTTTGGTGAATTTGAACAACAAATCCCTAAACTGAAATTCGTAACATACTCTGGCAGTCAACAGACACCACATTTCCACCCAGATGTCCAGCTAACTAAAGCTAGATGTCCAACACCTGGGTATCCATTTTGATGGACATACCAGAGCTTCTATCATCTTGACAGATCTCAGCAAAACATCTCCTGCTGAGCTGATCCAGGAATTGTAAAAGAAACAGAGTAGCCTGGAGAAGAGAAGGCTGAGTGGAGACCTCATAGCAGCCTTCCAGTATCTGAAGGGGACCTATAGGGATGCTGGGGAGGGACTCTTCATTAGGGACTGTAGTGACAAGACAAGGGGTAATGGGCTAAAGCTTAAACAGGGGAAGTTTACATTGGATATAAGGAGGAAGTTCTTTACTGTGGGGGCGGTGGGGCACTGGAATGGATTGCCCAGGGAAGTTGTGAATGCTCCATCCCTGGCAGTGTTCAAGGGCCAGTTGGACAGAACCTTGGTTTATTGTGAGGTGTCCCTGCCTATGGCAGGGGGGTTGGAACTAGATGATCTTAAGGTCCTTTCCAACCCTAATTGTTCTATGATTCTATGATTTGGAGAAACAGTTACTCTGATGGTATTTTCCAAAGGAATGTACAGGAATACATAGCATGTTATGAAGAACAGAAAGAAAAAAAGCAAACAAAACCCAAGTATGGTAGTATGCATGAAAACTGTGATGGAACAGTCTCTAAGTGTTTTGTTCCCCAACTTGATTAATGATACCAGTAATGAAGTAATTAAATTAGTAATATCTTACGTTTTGGAAGAATCTGGTGGAAATTTCAACTATTTCTACCAAAAGAAGGCAATAAATACCGAAAATCGTGAGAGTGCTCCCAGTTGATAGAGAATGTTGTTTCTTTGAGGTGATGCTTCAAGGATCCTGACTGTAACATCTTCTAGTACAGGCAGGATAGAAACATGTGGTCTAATCACATATTCCCAAGAAAACAATAATTTCTCCTGATAGAGCTAAGCCTTAGAATAACATAATGATGTGGCCAGTTCCCATTGCTATACCTGGAATAGTTGTTGGACCTAGACATTAGATAGATTATGATATTAGAGGCTTCTTTAAAGTGAGTGAATTAATGGCCCTGGTGAGCAATTTAGATATTTACATCTCTGTACTTTAAACTGCATAAACAGCCCATGATTACATGGTACCCTTATCTACTGAAATCCATTCATGTGCTGTAAATGTTCTTTCATTGTTCTTTTTCTGATGAATATACCTCCTCTAGTGTATATTTATATGGCGATTATATGCCATATATATTCATTTAATGAATTAGGATTAGTTAGATCAGTACTTAAAAACCCCAAGCATGTATGGAAGAGTAAAATGATCAGACCACTACCATTTAGATACCATTTAGCAATTAAAATGGGAGCCAGTAGTAAAGAAAGGAGCAGCAACATGGGACCAGGTAGAAAGTGTTTCCTTAGCATAAACCTGTGAAGATATTTTGTAAGAAATAGCTGTGTCTGGTTGTCATAGAAAGGAAAAAACAAACAAACAAACAAAGCAACTCAAATATTTAGTAATGTATAGCTAGATTCTTTAATTAGATTTTACAGCTAAAAATGCAGTGTATCAAGATCACCCACCCATAAGAATCTTTTTAAGATTTTGACTGCATTAAAGGAATTAACTTTGTTACCTTGAGAGGCCAAATTATTCTGGGCGCTTCTGTGAGGGAAAGATGATTTAGGATTTTTTAAGGCAGCACAGTAGGGAACCACATTCTGACTCAATGAGCCACCGCAAGTTAATCAGTACTTTTTACTCTGTATTGTTTTCGCTTGCCTTTACAAATCTCATGCTGTTCTTGAAATGCTGGGGAATTGAAAGAACCCATTGACTGTCAGTACTTGGGAAAAAAGATGGTATTTCACAGTGAGAAAAATGTATATATTCTTCTGTTAAAACTTTTTATATTCTTTTAAAACTTTTTTTATTTAGCTGTGGGGACCCCCAGGAAAGAAATATGCTCCTTGTGGAAGCAAATGCCTTCCTGTCGCCTGCAGAGAAAATTATTAAGAACAAATTCACTCATAAAGTAATAAAATAAATAAAAAAAAAAGTGCCATGAGCAAAAAGTGCTATTAATTTTGACTAGCTTCTGGCACAAAGCTGAAATAAAGCATTCCTAATGCTTGAAATTGGCTTAAGACCTGAGATTTTGCTCATGTAGTCAAAGGCTCAGAAAATACAGTAAGAGCAATTACAGCTCTGGATCTGTATTCCAGATACACCCATCAATTTGGAGGTGCTTGCTATTAGGAGGTTTGGTCATTCTTTTCTCCATTCCTCTTAGCTTTCCAGCAGTCTCCTCCTTCCCACCCTGTTTCATGCTGACACAGAAGAGACAGTTCTCATAGTACTTTTACACATACTTAGAATAAAAACCAAGGGGGTGAGGAAATTCAGAGGAGCCTATTTCTTTTGACATCTAGTCACGTTCTGTGAATTTGCTAAGAGCTGTGAAGTACCTGAACCCATATCTAAACTCTACCCTCTAATCAAGTAAATTGTTATCTAAAGAATTGAAGTGTTTTGTAAGACAGGAGGAGGGGGAGAAAAAATAATTCAGATAAATCCTTGCATTTTCTGGATAATAAGTGGGTATGTAATGAAAATGGTTAGTAATGTGTCTTTTTCTTACTAGTATTTCAGTAGTAGCATGTGCAGCGGCAGAACAGCAGGACTGGAACTATGGTTTTGTGTTCAGGAGCTTGAAACTGGCCAAACAAGTATACAATAGCTTTCAGACAGTTCAACAAATCTATGTACAGTCTTTAGTTGTGTGCTATTGGTAAAATGGCTGACTTTGAATTTATTTTTCTTTTCAACTACTTAGTAATAACTCTGGGATGTACTAAAGAGATTGAGCAAAGTGTGTCATTATATTAGTCCCCTCAGGGTAGCAGTACAAGCATCTCAATTCTTGAAGCTTAACAGGCAAAACATCAAAACAGTCAAACAAATGTTTGATTCCAGACCATGTGCCCAGGGAAGTATCTGTTGGTGATTTATATAAGGGTATGCCAAAACCATTACCTGAAATTCAGAACATAGTGATGGCTGAGGTGTATGTTTAGTATCAAGCAAGATTTTGAGGGGCTTGGCATAGAAGTGTATTGAGTGTCATAAAGATGATGAGATGCAGAAAGCTTTCTTTAACATTTGCACCTTAGTATAAGATAAAGTTTCTTCAGTCATTTCCTAGGTCAGTAATTGTTGACACAGTAGTTGTAATCCATGCAACTGCCTCATCAGACTGTAAGCTTCAACTTGTCAAAACCAAACACCAACATCCTTTCCTCTCACTCTCCTGGGCTCCTCTCCCCCAAATCTTGTGAGATTTGACATCATACTTTTATTTGTGTTTGATTTGGTACCACCACTGTGAGTTGGGGATTCATCTGGTAATGCATTCATAGGACTTTTTCTGATTCTCTTGTAGTTGTTGCAAATTGTTGCTATTTTTTAAACGTTTCTCTGTGAAAAGGATCCTAATACACAATCCATGGAAGAATTAGGAAACCTGAAGCTTCAACTCTGATCTCAGTGCAATAGGATCGTGGCATCGTGGCAAAAGTTTTCTTAAAAACTTATAAAGCAGAGGTTCCAGACTGGATTTGGTTCTTTAGATTTCTTGGTGGTGGTATGTATGAGTGTAGTTTTATGGGCTTGTTCTGGTTTTGTCAGTGCAGAGGGAGAGTTCTACTGTAAAAATGCAACCTTGAACAATCGCTGACAGGCGTGATGAAGCTGATTTCCCCTCCTGCTTTGTGCAGATCTACCCCCAGTGATCTGAATGCAGCTGCATAACCAGCTAGAGGAGACCTCAGTGCCATGACCCTGCAACAGCTTGGGGCCAGCACTAGAGTTCACATTTTTAATGGTGCATCTGTCATTGTCCTCAGAGCTGCTTTTATCCTATTAATGTGGTAGGAATGATGTTGAATTTTGTGATCACTGCTGCTGCTGAATGCAATGAAACTATCCAATTCTGTGAGGAGTTAGCAACTGCTTCTGAGTATGTATAGGTATTTTTTATAAAATGATTCTAGGCTCTGAAAATCTACACGCCTTTCACTGATGTCACTCTTCTTCCTGTAGTTTTCTTGAGATAGCAATTTGAACCTCCAATAGCTTGTTTTTCACTTAGTAACATACTGACTGTTGACAGGAATTGAATCAGGAAAATAACTTTTCTGAAATATAGGAATTTTAGTCCATCACAACCTCTTCTGAAATGCAGCAATTATTATTCATGTACGTAATTTACATCAAGGTATAGAGACCACTGAGGTGTGATGTCTCCCTAAAGACCTTGGAGTCCAAAGAATTTGTTAGACTGATGAAAACCAGGGGCATACATAGTTTTAGCTGCTATTCAGCAAATAAACTTTACACGGTATCATTTAAGGAAAGCAAGATGCAGGAATTAAAATGTGGGCATCTCAGCTGCATTCAAGTCATGCTGTGGGGGAGAGGTTGCTGTCATTAGAAAGCCCAAAATCTCAGACATCTTTTGTCTGGCTGCATATCTGCTTGTTACCATCAAAGGGTGCATTAATTTTCCTGTTGATAAAAATAAACATTCTGTTTGTCATCTTCTCCTGCAAGACAGGCTATTACGGGACTTCTGGCTATGCCAGTCAGGGAAAAGTGCAAATGCCACACATTCTGCTCATGCTTTGTGTTTGCGAAAGAAGAGGACAGCTTCAGTTACTTTAAAAGAAAAAAATAATTTTTATTCACATTCTTTCCCAGAAAATGTAGTTAACTATTTACTAGAAATAAATGAATTTATCAAGTGACATGTCCATTTTTGTGAGCAGTCAAACCTTTTTTTTCCCTTAGGAAATTGGGCTCAATTTGTGTTATAGGTGCCAGAACCCCTTGGAGTACAGGAATTTGTACATCTTATGCTATTCCTGATAATCTAAAAATTTGAAGTCCTAGGTTCAACTCAACTCTTTTGTTTCTGACTCTTCTGCTTCCCTCTTCCCCAGCACCAAGCAATGTATGTGGGATGAGGAATGGAGCTTGTGGTTCATTATAACACTTTACCTTACTCAGAAAGCCTCATCACATAAACCAAATGCACCAAGATTCTTTCTTTGAAAATAGTGCAGTGAGTTATATTCCTGTAGACAAAATTTGTCTCTTCCTGTTAGCATCAAATTGTTATGCTTTGTCATTACTATGACAGGACAGGATAGGTTTAGGTCTCTGCAGAGTTTCAAAAAGACAGGTTGCTCCCAGAAACAGTTTCTTCCTTTGAGTAGAATAAAATATCAAACTGAGCATAAAAAGCAAGGAAATAAGAAGTAGATAATGAAGTGGATAGACAGATTTTAAGGAAGCAGTTTACCGTCTCTTTTTTGAACTAAGGTAAAGAACTTTCTACTGAAAAGAGATATCTTGTAGAATGAAAGACCCCAAAAATTAGTGCTGTGGTTATGTGTTGCTTTCCTCTTCATTTGCAGTTTGTTGTTTGTTTTTTTTTTTATTCCAAAGATGGGCTGTTTCTTATTGGCAAGGTATTTTCTGTGCTGCTGGGTTATTCATAGGGAATAATGTATTGCTTAGGCATTAGAGTGGCCAAGATTTTTTGTGAGCTGTTTTGTCAAGGCATTGCAGATCAGAATGACTTATAATTATTTAAACACAGTTGCCGTCTTGAAGGGCAATTCACTGAGTGCTCTCTTCCAACTGCAATTCTTCATTGTGAAGAAGAGGTCCATGTTCTGCTGAAACAAATTCTATCAATTCTCCTGAGCCTGCAAAAAAAATCTCCAGTGAAATGAACTGGTTTTATTACATCATTTGAATAACATTTCTTTTCAAACTGTCATTCATACTAGAAGAAAATGTATCGAATCAATTTTTTTTTCACAAGAAAGCTTAGATTTTCATTTCTAGAGTTTAAATAAATGATGCTACAGCTTTTAGGTCTGTACGTGTCTGCGAGCTATAATGTCAGGAGAACTGCAGATACCACAGATGATTTTGATGCTGTTTCTCCATGAGGTTTTAAATCAGAATACTGCTTAAATACTGTCCTTGAAGTTTTTCTTTGAACCCAAACTGATTCCAAAGACAACTTGATTTGCAGTCCACTTGAGAATAAGGTATAAAAAGGTCACATTTAGGTAGAGGACTTTTCTAGTTCGATGTTAGGAGACAAGGATTTTATTGATAGTTTGGTAGTAACAGTGCATATCGTTGGTAATGGAACTGTTGTAAGTAATTGATCTGCAAAGTCATGCTTTTTTGCCAAACTGAAATGTAATTTCCTTTAAGGGGGGGAGGGGGGTGGGAGGGGGGCAGGGCGAGGAGGAGAGAAGGACTGTATTGGGTTGGTTTGATTTGATTTTTACGGGACCCTTTTCTAGAGGGTTTTTTCTTGCCTGTGATGCCTTGCTAGACTTCTTTAGAAACTGATCTGGCAGGAATCAACTTTGCACTGTACTGATTAACCATTATTAAATGTAATTCAGAAAAACACTGTCAGTGATCTTGAAGAAATTGTAGCTGTGTAACAATAATGCAAGCCCTTAAGAACTTCATAGCAAAGTATGTTCACTAGTTGTCACTGTTAGCTGTTGAAAAAGCCTGAGAATAAACAGTGTGATAAGGGTTGGAGTAAGAAATACAAAGGAACAGATAGTCCTTTTCTCTACAAGTTGGAGGCAGATGTGTCAACATTTCTTGGTTTGTGTATTCTGAATAGCTACTATTCATGGAAAGCATAAATAGATGTCATGTCTGTTCCCAAAGTGAAGAAAAAAATGGTGAAATTGTTCACACAAATCATTGAGCTGAGTGAAGAAATAAAGTGTGTCTGTGTATCTAGTTTCATCAGGGACATACTCAGGAATGAGCTGAAAAGTTATTTCTGTAATGGAAAATGTCAGGATTTTCATGTATTATTTTGAAGTAATGGTATGCAGATGCATGCATGTACATATAAGATGTAATGTTAGAAATGTTACGGTAATTAAGCCAACAAATAAGTATGAGGGAAAAATTGCTAAGGAAAACATTTTTAGTGGCCAGCTGGAGGTTACATGAGCAGAAATAGGAACTGGGAAGGAGTGGAAGATGAAGCAAACATAGGGACAACTGCATAACTCACTTCTGTAAGTCCTCTGACATTTTATATTGGCTGAGGATCTTGAAGCATTTTTATAACCCTATTTTTCTTTCAAGTGCATATTACTTTGATATCCATAAATTTCTTTCCAAAGAGTTCTTTCCTATGCATGTTTTCTCTTTTTTTTTCTGTTTTTTTCCTTTGTTCTGGTTTCATCCTTCTATGTTTTACTGATTTGAGATACATAGCACCAGTCTAAAACTGTGTTGCTATCCCACAACTCCATGTGCTAACTGCTGGAACATACAACTTCAAGGGTTTGAGTCCAACTTGTTCAAAGCAGAAGCCTTCATTTACAGCTGTTTATCCACATCAAAGAGGGGGACAGGGAAATCAAGCCAGATGAATTGTTACTGGCATATTTATTCTAATCTTAAAATGTGAGTCTAGTTTCTCCTGGAAATTCTGACCCTGCTAAAGAAATTACGAAACCGCAAAAGACTATAAATTTCTAACTCAGGAGTGAGTCCTAGTCAATATTATTTTGGAGCAGAAGCTTACTTTGAAGGTACTACCTCTAGTCTGACAAATGTTAGTGGTCTAAACAAGTATAAGCAAGGTGGGTGTGAAGCATGTGAAACAGTCTGAGTGCTGGTATGTCAGTGCACACTGAAAGCCAGGATACAAGCATTACTTTGCTAGTTTATCAGTTCTGCAGTTGGTCTTTCTGCACATGTGAATTTTACTGCTCACTCCCTGCTCAGGGCTAATCAGAGCAACAAGAATTAAATGGCAAAGAGATGATCCTGTTACAAAGTTGCTTACAGGAGCTGTTACTCTGATGGACTCAAGTTTGAGCTCTTTGCTATTCTGGACAGATAGAGGGAATCTAGGGTTTTCTCTGAGTGACAGTTCTGTTAACCAAGTTTGTTACAGCCTACAGAAAATAGGAATATCTCATATATGTTGGATTTTTCAATGAATTCTTTGGGACTCCTTCATATCTGAAACTCAGAGGCTTAAACTACAGCAGTTGTAAGTTTGAGAAGTGATGAATTTCTGCACAGTCACTGCATTTTATGCAGCTCCAAATTTCAGCAGTTGGATTCAGTCTTGTGTATCACCACAGAAAGGGCTGGCCAAATGTACAGCAAATGTAAGCCAGTACAGATCTGTGGACAAGAAGTTTATACTGATTTATTCTACCTGGAGCCAGTGTTTTTATGGGGTATCAGTGGTTATAAAACACTTCATGGCAACATTGTTTAAGCTATTAGAATATTAGAGTTTAGTTCAGACATGGGTATAAACAAAGACTGTCCACTGAGGTCTTTTGCAAGATGTTCTACAGAAAGGGTGTATGAGAACAGGGGAGGAAAAAGTCAATCCAGAAATATGCAGGGAAAAAATACTCTACAATTGAAGTCTGTTGCATACAACGGAATTTATTCCAGTGCAGACAGCCCAATGCTCAAGCAGTATTTAAACTCCAATTTGAGGTCTCAGAAGCAAGCTAAGAATACCTCTTGCTGAATCTCTACCTAGCTGCTAATTCCTTCCATCAGAGATGAGAAGTGTTGTAGGTTATTAATCATCTTAATCACATTAATCATATTAATAAATATACAAACCTTGACAACTTAAAAGGGAATAATTCAAAATCAGTTTAAAAGTCTAGTAAACACTCATTTATAAAAGCAGGATTAACGGAGAAGAGAACTGGATTTTTATTTTTTCTTTTATATAGATTATTAGGCCTTGTGGTCTGGTCTTGAAATATAAATTGGAATCCTGTTAGCAGCAGTTTAGTTGGTGCATGTAGGTTTTCCTTGAAGGAAAATCTATATTGGAGACTTTAATTAGTAGGTGCTGGAAATGAGGTAAGTTGGTTACTTGTAAAACAGGAAAAAGTCATGCTATTAGATGTGCAGGCTGCAGTATTACCCTTTGCAGCCACATGGACTGGTGATTTGAGAAAGGAAGTGCAGGCTGCCTTCTATCTCTGCAGCTAGTGGGAGAACAACATATATCTCTGCTCTGTTTGACTGTGCAGAGCAGATGCATTTTCCATTCAATTTAAATGACCGTTGTTATTTAAAATTATACATCTTTTGACTTTACTTTTATGAATATCACAAGGGTTTGGAGCAAGTCTGGTATGAACCAGACATCTAAGAGGTGGACAGGACCTTTTCCCCTTTGAAAGCCTTGTAACTTAGAAAATAAACCCCATGTTTACATGTAGGTATCTGAAATGAAGGATTTGCACTAATTTGCTCTATTTTCTGGCACACATGCCCAATCCACCAATCCAACAGACACATTTTCTTAGTGTTATTTTATTTCAATATATTTTTCTAAGACATAGCAAATACTTTTCTGAATTGATGAAAACAAATGTATGTTTCTTGGTCTTAAACTTTATAACAGGAAAAAATGCTCATATTTTTCAGTTTCTAAAACTTCAACAGCAATTTAGCTAGTCCTTAGTAATTCGCCATTCTTAAAAAATTATAAAAAATCTTAAAAACAGAGCTTAAAACCAGCTCTTTATCAAAAGACTGTTGAAGGTGTAGTCTTTGTCCTTTGTAGTCTGAGCACTCCTTAGAGTGCTATGTGCTTTCTTTAATACATAGGAATTGAAGCATACTATTTCATGGGGATTTTCTTTCTGCATGCTTTGCTTTAAGCCTCAGTTTAAATTCAAGCCATAGAATATAAAAAGTTAATGTGGAAGAATAATTCTGATAATTCATTTAATTCAAGGTAGAGTCTTTACTTATTGTTGTCGATATATTTTTATGGTAAGTTTTGACATATAGTTTTGTAGTGTGATTTAACTATATTTGTAAATGGGTAAAATTTAGATATATTATGCATATGAAAACCCATCAGGTAACCCCTCTCTTTTATGGGTGACTTATAGAATTCAGTTTCACAGATGACAGTAGTTCAGATACCCCACATCTTTGGGAACAAAGAATAAGACTATGTTAATGTCATCTTTTCTAGCAGATCACATGTGTGGATCCACTGACCTATGAGCTACTGGAAAACAGCATATAGAAGGCAAATCACTGACACCCTGAAGTCATCTTTTCGCCTTTTTTCCAAGTTGTTTTGCATTCCTGACAGTGGACTATATGAGAATTGATGGATTTATACTAACTGAGAATTCTTCTAGTCTTGCGAGGGGTGAAAAAACTCACTTTAAGCTGATTTACAGTGGCAATATGTTCAAAACAGATGGAGCACATCAGTGCCTTGATATGATGTCTCTTAATGAACATCACCAAGCAAAGAACCCCCTGACAAAAGATGCTGCAGATACTGTAGTTACACAGAACAGAACACTAAGTGGATTGCATCTATCGAGCGGTGCAGACTTTTATCTCCCTTATTCTCCTTCCAACTGCTGTAAAAACTGGACATAAGGTTCATTTTCCCCATGTGTTTCATTACAGAAACAGTGCTGTTGCACGGGTATCAGCATTACTTTGTCTAACTTAGAGGGATCTGAGAAAGACTGTCTCTTTGGATTGTTCTAGGTGAGGCAAGTTAGCCATCCTGCAGTTAGGAAGCACAAGGTAAGACCAGTTGCAGACCTGTCACTTTCTGATTTTATTTTTTTCTTAATATGGCTGCTGCAGTGCAGATATATAACCTGTCAGGTAGTCTAAATAGGCATGCATTCCATTACATGTACAGGCAACTAATCATTTGAGATGCCTACATTTTATGTTTAATTTCAGAAGTAAACTGCTTTATTTCCAGTGGTAATACAACAGGGACATATTGGTTAATATGATGTTTTAATATAGTTTTCTTATCAAACTGCAGGTAAAAAAAAATATTAGAAATTCTAGATTACATTAGCATAGCATTAGGTGTCCTTTAAAGAGAAGAGTCAATATAGTGTCTATACACGCTCCACCAAATGTATTAGAGCTGAAATAGCATTCTCATTCTATGCTATTTTGTCATAAACAATTCATGTGCAGTCTTTGAGCTTCCAAAACAATATTGCAAATCCTACTAGAATTTGTAACATTGATCATTAGCTACGAATTTTTAGATTTAAATTTGGGGGGGGGCAGAAATTGAAAGATGATATTGGTTTTTAGATGGTTTTTCTATGCTCTTCTTGCCCAGGCTATTCCTAGCATTGCTCTGTTCCTAGCTATTCTTGTTTCACTCTTACAATTTTTAGATGATTATATGCATGTTTATAAATTCATATATTGCAAGGACACGTGCCTTTATTCTCCTGGAATCTAGAACCTAAAACTCAAGAAGATACAGTGAAATTCATTTGGAAAAATAAAAAAATAAAACAATTATAGCATTATCTTTTGGGGGCTTTGATGAGTCCCCCTTCCTCCCCAAGAGGATTAATGTAAGATGTTGAGGACATCGCTTTCTTCCGTGGTACAATAGCCTCTTGTTTGCATGTTGAAGAGATGCCTGTTAATGACAAATGGTATATTTGTTTTCCCACCAAGTCTGACACACAGTTCCAAAGGTCAAGCACTGTCTGATACTGCATTTACTGGCTTAAACTTTTCTTTTCCCACAGTAGATGAATTTGTATGAGAACTGCCCCAGCTGCTTTTCCATTTGCTGGAATGTGTCTCTAGCAGTTTTCTAGTGTCTTTGCTTCTCTCAAAGCACCACACAGCACAAGTTAGAAGCTAATTAGTCTATCTGACAAATAGAGCAGTGCTTTATGGGAGAGTGGAGCAGACCTGGGTAAGCATAAGCAAATGCCTGGGGTTACAAGTTGATTTTTTTAGAGGACTCAATTGAGTGCTTTGATCCTCACTTTGATTAACAGGTGAAAATGCAAAGTAAGAGTAAGCTGGAGAGTTAGTTGGAGTGAAAATTTTTTTCCCATCTTACATTATTTTACATATTTACATAGTCCATAATGCTTCAATTTCAGAACTTTGAAGACAAGAACACCCCATGGGAGTGGCTGGGGGAGGCTTATTTCAACACCAAGAACTGAACCTTGGGCTGTCTTTGGCGTTGCTGTTTCTGCAGCTGAAAGATCTCTGCCCCTTTCCCTGTTGCCCTCGTTAAGCAGCAAGCACTGGTTCTGGCTAAGCACTACGTACGTCAGTCACATCAGGCCTTTTTTCCTGAGCTGTGGCAGGCAGTAAGATAATGTCCTCTTGTATTCAGGCAAGACCAAACTTGGTGAGGCATAAAATCAGTTATTTCCAACCAGCTTACTTTTGATTGAAGGAACAGCTTCCAGTCTCACAGCATGAGGACTAACTTGTCACTCACTGAAGCGATTTACCTGTTCCAAAAGGAACAGCAATTGTTTCAAAGGAAAGCAGCCACTGTTAAAAACAGAAGCTACCACAAGTGTATGGGATTACTTTAAATTAACATTGCTTAGGAACAGATCACCCTTACTTTTTGTTTTGAAGCTATCATTGTTTAAAGTATTTGTTAAGAGAGCATTTCATTAACAACATGGAGGGGACAATGAGACACAGATGCTTAATAATTTTTTAAAACTGTATTCCAGAATTACTTCAGGGTTAAGATTTCAAGCAGCTAATGTGGTGGCAGTGTGTTCCCTTTTGCTTCTGAACAGTTCTCCAGTCAGGGAGGTAAAATTACAGTGCTTTTAAGAAAACTAATAATTTTTAGTTTATTGTTTTTACTGCACATCTTTTCTCCAATGAAATAGTGTGGCCTGAACCCCTTTTATTATATTGTTCCTGGTGTTAGTTCAAGTGCAATAATTGCTTTTTCTTGCAGGCTGAGGCATCGACCTGTGAAGTATGAGTTAAAGTTCAAATTACACAGCCTTTGTTCTTTGCTTTCGACTACCTGCTCTGAATATATAGCACAACCAGTAAGACATCAAATAAGATGTCTTAGAAACATATTTTTCAATTCTGAGGGTAGATTGGTATCTAAGCAGAAGACAAGTACAGTATGTTTTTTCTAAACACAAGAACTTTACAATATTCATACTGCATCCTTTTTTATAGCCTGTTCCTTCCCTTCTCTGCTTTTTAACAGGTTAACCTCAGTGCAAAACTGTACTATGTGCAGTTAGAGAATTTTGTTATAAGAAGATAAAATGTACCAAACCCCGCTTTCAAGCATCAGCTGATTTCTCTGTATGTGCTATGTGGAAGTTCTTTGTGGTCAATAGATTAAGATATTACATGATAAAAAGTAAGACTGTCACAGGTACGAGAATCGACTATCACAGGTATGAGACTCAACTGTCACATGAAAAGGTCAGTATTGTGTCTAGTATTTTTGTGTCTCTTCCATCTTTGAATTATATGCTTGTCATTTTAGTCAAGCTACATAGCTTAAACAAATATATAGCTGAGACTAGACCTTAGGAGAAGGCTAGGAAGAGTGAAAACACTATTTGTATTCTGGCAATTCATTGCAACTCCCATAGATCGTTTATTGACATAGGTAGCATGTCATGTCTTTCCCATTTCCAGTAGATCAGCCAGGCTATTTATTGGAATATTGGAAGAGTGGAGCTCTATTTAAAACACCATAAAATAATCAGATTAAACGTTCAATAGTTTCTTGATTTCCCTAGGGAGCAAAACATTGCCATCTATGGCATATTGATACAACCCACATGTAATAAGATTTGTAGAGTAACAGCCTCAGAGGCTGACTCTGGCTGCTCTGAAGGCAAGATGGCTGCAACCACTTATGTTTTGTTAATATGCAAATCCTGTCCATATGGAATTGTTATTCTGGTCCATTCTTAGCTCCAAGCTCTCCCTGTCCTGTTGGGTGAAGACACTATTTCTATATTGTCCAAAGCTTGTCTGTTGGTGAATTCCTCTGTGTCTAGGTAGAAATCTCCAGTGCTGTTGAGAATCCTGGGAATTAGAAGGCAAGGCTAAAACCCCTTAAATGAAAATTAAGTGGCTGAGCAGTGCAATACAGCCCTGTCTCTGTGAGACTGCCAACTTGTGCCAGCTTTGGTCAACATTATTCTTTGCTCAGAGGCTCTGCAATTAGATCAGATTTTCTAAAACACTTTAGTCCTGTGCATATATGAGAATGAAAGGAGAGAAAACATTTTTTGGTGGTGTTAGTGTGTTGTTATAGTAACTTCAAAAGTTGAGGAATCTGAGGCAAAACACTTTAAACAGTTGGCCTCTTGCAATTTCCCAACTGCCAAATGTTCCTATTGTGTTATTTCTACACCACTATCTCTTTTGTTAGTGATTTAGTGGGCAAATTCTCTGTACTTCTTATGCATACATACTGAAGATAAATTATGAATGGCTGTACTGGTCAGGCCAAAGTTCCATCTTGCCCAGTGTCTTTTATCTAGCAAGATTCTAAACTGGGAGTCTGGTGAAGAATATAAATACTGATGATACTTCTTCACCTGCGTCCTTTCCTTGTCTCCCAACCACCTTTGTCCTGGAGCCTTCCTCATTCAGAAATGGTTTCTGTGTATGAAGTCATCTTCATTGGATTCTGTCCCAGAACTTGGTCATTGCTCTCTGAGCCTGTTAACTTTTAATACCTAATATTAGTTAAATCTGAGTAGAGGTTAGAAGTGGGGATACTGGATGAAGTAATGTAGTTCTGCTCTTGCTTTAACCATTATCTCATTATGAGACTTTGGGAAACCATGTAATGTCTCTAGAGAATTAAAATCCTTACTTGTAAAATGTGAAGAGTACTTACAAATCTTGAAAGCTTTTTCTTATTCTTTACCATGAGCAAATAAAAATTATTATTTACCATCCTCGTCAATGTCCTCTATATCAAAGAAGCACTGTAAGAGAAGCATAAACATAGAAGGAGAAAATTTGTTCCATTTTGAGAAATTACTGTTAAACTTGATGCCAGAAAGACTTTTGTGGTATGGTATGCTTCCTCTTGAACTTCATATTTTAAGTACCTAAATAACAGTTCTACCCGCACATTTATATCAGGTGTAGCAAAGGCAAAGCTGTTGGTTTTGTACCCTTGTCATAAAGAATCTATAGATTTGTGAATCTATTCTTCTCACTATGTCTGCAAAATTTACCTCATCTTGGAACAGAGATTTTGAACCATGAACAAAACATACTGACATTAACATAAAACAGCCTTTAAATATTTCATAGAATAATATAAAAAACCTAGAAGCCTTTTGAGAAGGCTGAACTTTGACTTTGCAAAAACTCTACAGCAATCACAATTATTAAGTAAGGCACCTATAGGAAGTAGTCTGAGTACATCCCACAGTGACTGACCCAGCAGGCAGGCACAAGAGCTAGAGATTGAAAATACTGCTCAACATTATCCAAAGGCAACTATCTAAAGGCAGCAGAATTTTTCACATATGCCTTCTTATGCATCTGAAGAGCTGTCTCTGTAAGTGGACTCTTAGACTGATAGGGCTGAACAGCATGCTTCTTGATTCATGTTTCTGCCTTGTTCAGTCTCTGAAAACCCAGTATTTTTTGTTTATGTATCCTGAATAACTTTATTAGTCTTATCTAATTACTGTTTATATAGCATACAGTGGCAGTTATCACTTGATAACAATGGTGACAGTGTATACTTTCCGCTGTCCCTTCTCTGTAAGTACAGGCATTGGACGTAAGGATAACACTTTTTCACAATGAGTATAGTAAAGTTGTGAAATGGGTTGTGCAGGGAGATTGTTTGCTCTCCATTCCTGGAGCTTTTGAAGTTCCAGCTGGATGAAGACGTGAGCAGCCTGATCTGATCTACAGAGCTGACCTGATCTTGTGAGGTCCTTTCTGAGGTGCATTATCCAGTGATTCTGTCTCACTTAGACAATAGAGACAACTGGATGCCTATCTTCCACATCTTGAATAACTCTCTACTCTTTGAGATTTTTCTCTGGCGATGTTTTTAGTAAAAGGGTAACCCTGCTCTCACTTGATGAAAAGTTAAGGTGACCAGACTTAGGAGGGATTTCCAGTGTGGAATCCCAGAGTGATAGAGACAGTTCTACCATCACCAAGTGAAGTGTCTGAAGAGAGTCAGGATTTCAGAAATACTCTTTTCCTGTGTATTTTCTTCCTTAGTAAGACTACACACCTCCTTGCTCTACTGATGTTGGGATAATTCCCACTCAGCATGTTAGGTTTTTGTGGATCCATTTCTGAAGGCTTGCAGAAAATTTTTTGGAATGTAGTAGGAACAATTTTTCATTCCTGCTGCTGAGCTGGATGCTGCTCAAATTACTGTTAACAGATTGTTTGAAAGTTTCTAGTGTGTTTTGGTTTGAAAACAAAGAGCACAGCATCCTTAAGTAGAAGCTTAAGTAGAAACTTATAAAGACCTGACTGTCTTCAGTGTAATCTCTTGTGGTAGTTTAATTGATGGGGGGCTGGTGGGGACTAACATCTTAATTTGCTAGGGCTGTCACCAAAATAACTTTTCAGCTGTCCTGTGATGGGAGGGCTAGGATTCAAACTTCCACCTGTGAGGCTAAGTATTGACAGTACTGCAGTCCTTACAGCTGCCATGGCTGAGTTCCTTCTCCTTTCTTTTTCACAGTTCCTGCCTACCTTTTTCTTTCTGTTCCTCTGTAAAAACGTGAGTGCTTTTGTCTCTGTTCATTGGCAGGCCTTTGTGGAGAAGCTTATAACCAGGACTGCCTCAGCCACCATTGTAGCTTTCTCTCTTCATTTCTGTACTGGCATTAAGAAAGCCTTGGCACTGAAGTTGTCAGAAGTATTGACAGTGAACTGAGATTTAGACTTGCAGTTCAATGTATTTGTAGAAACTCTTATTACAGTTTGGAAACAATAGCTGATTATATTTGCACAGATGAAAACAGGCTAGTTTCCATGCCTGCAGCTAGTTGCTGTACTATGTGGAAAGGCTCAGCCCTCTTCTTCCTAATAAGCACTGAAAACCCCATGACATTATTTCTCATGTATTTATTCTTAAACATAGTACAAGAAGGAGTAAAAATTAGCATATATGGCATATAGGTATAAAAGACAGGATGCTCTACAAAGCTTTCCTAAGAGGCAATGGGGGGTAACTTTCAGATCACACCTTTCTCCACCAGGTTGTTCTTTGTGCAGGGTATATATTTAAGGAAGATTCACTAACACATTTCTGCATGGAAAATGTATCCCATCAGACAGTGTGCTAGTGAACAAGTTGCTAAATGTGAGTTAGCATCTGTTGTAACAGGGAAACAAATCAGGTTTAAGGCTTTGGAGATGGTTTTGTATGTTTCAGTGTAACACACTGCAAATGCTATTTCAGAATCATAATTGACTTTCCCTGACACAAGAACATTAACTGATGGTTAATATGTTTTCTAATACAATGTGTTTTCCTGGAGGCAGAACTAGCTAAGCCAATAACCTCATCACTCCTGCACTGTTCTTTGCAGAGAACTATTTCAACAAAGTATAACTGACTGCAAGGAGGAGAAACCAGAAGGATCTGTCTTCTAGAGTAATTTTGACTTCAATTATTAAAATGTAGAATGAATATATCTGAATAAGTGAAACTCTGTGACCATGATACTTGCCATCTCTGAGAAAATCAGGGTGTGGGGGGGAATGTCTGAAATGTGATTTACAAGAATGTCTGAAGAGCTAAAATCAGTATTAACCAAGTCCTTGGGCTTTGGGGAGTGGTTTGGGGTTTTTTTTAGATATGTATCTGTAGTTCTGGACATTGAATTCTTCAGCTCTTGTAGGTGGTTAACAAACAAATGTGCTTTCATGACTTCTCAGAGGGGTTGTTTTTGTTTTGTATTTTCAAGAAATTTGTTCCTATTGGCCTGTTTTCTGAATTGAAGTTTATGTTCAGAAGTCCTAGGCTGTGAAAAACTCTATGGTTCTAGATTATATTAGAGGCAATTGAACTGTTTTATGATAGAAAGCTCCAAATGTGGAACAAAAGAAACAAATCTTCTCAGAAAGCGTCCTGCTGCTTTTGAACTTTATGTAGTGCTTATGCTCTATTCACTTTGACAATGCCAAGAAAGATATATTGATAGCTAAATTGAAAACTGCTAGATGCATAAGAGAACGAGTGACATTAGAATTTAAAAAACCTTTCAGTTCAAAAGTGCTATTATATGATTTTGCAACTTTTACATATTTAAGAAACACCCTTACACCATTGGCTGTTAGTGAATCTGGATCTAAGCTGACATTTATTTCATACAGACAAACTAGGCAATTTATTCTCTGCGCTCTTGGTTTTATTGTTTGAATAGGTCACAGTGTCCTAGTTTTAAAATGGATAAACAACTGTGGTGGTTGCTTTTTTTGTTTTTCCTCCTTGATATCTTAGAGAGCATGACTTGCAATTCAGAGTTGTCAGACAGTATTTGCATATATTTATCTACTTGTCATGTTTTCATCTAGAAAATCCCAGCCAAAGCTCTCTTGTAGTAGGAGCTACAGTGGAGAGACTGTGTTTCCCAGGGCACTTTCACAGGCAGTTATCTCTTTCTCCCTCCTTGTCTGCCTCCTCCCTATCTAGCTGTCCTTTGTGTTCTTTCCTTTTACTGATGCATACTGGCAAAGTGAGGAAGTTGACTGCAAATTAATTGCTTTGCCTTTTCTCACTGTTTTACCCCCTTCTAATAACTTGTCATGTGAAAGTAGCCTATACAGCTAGTGTTAGTTTTGCATCTCTCCAGTGGAACAGATACCAAGCACTTTAATCAAAATATCTTGACTGCCACTACAATCACCCTTTCAAAATTACATTTCTGGCATAAATTTATATGGGTTATTGATTAATGAAATGAAAGAAAGAAAGAAGCCAGTGTGTTTCACAGCTTTTCAGCCCCAGCCAACTCTACACATCTGTATCCTTTTGCAAATCAGAAAAGTATACAAAGAGAAACTGCTTTCCCGTCAAAAATGTCATTGTGATTTTCCTGGCATGTTTCAGGTTTTTTAGTGTTCATAAAGTTTGCTATGTGACAAACTTAGCTCTGTGTTATACAGATGAATATAATAGCTAACATTTAAAAACTGAAGGATCAAATGCAGCTTGGTAGGCAGAAAATTTGGGGTTTTGTATGGGTCAGCACAGCAGGCTGATTTTCTTCCAGTTAGAACAGTGACTTATCAACAGATCAAGTACATAGCTGAAATAAGTGTTCCTTGCTTTAAAACATCTGATCTGGATTAATTATCCATTAAAACACCAAACAAATACAAAACCTTCTGTTATTTTGCCAGCGACTGTGAAGAATGTAACATAATTTTTGCCCAAGAACAGCATAAACTCAAGCTGAAATATGTGAGCCAAACAACTGATGATGTGCTTTGGTTCTTGAGTCTGCATTTCACATCTAGGGAACAAACTCCTGAGGACTACATCACCTCAAAGAGATATGTTCCGAGCTTTGAGCATGACTCCGAAGCTTGAAATTTCCATTGCTGTGTGATACCTTCCCGATAAAAAAACCAACACCCAAACAATCAAACAAACAGAAAGCAAGCTAACACTGCAATTATAATGAATGAAAGTGTATGTACTGCTAGTCAGACACCAAGTAAATGAGAAGCAAGCCTTTCAGTTGAAGCAAGCCTTTCAGTTATTCCATCAGACAGAAGCTTAGAAGATAGTCTAGTAGTGGGAGGTAAAGGTTACATAAGCAGTGGAATTCCAATTTACATTTTTATAAAGGGCTGTGTTTATAAAGGCTGCTGGATTGTTTTGTTGGCTGTTTTTTCCTAAAGCAATTAGATTTTTGTCTGAACTGTGTATAGTGAGGAACAAAGGAAAAATACTTGTCTACTGGGGAGCATCCAGGTCCTCAAAGATTTGTACATGTTCCTACCTTAGGTACAATTTCATATTAGCTATATTAGAACGCAGTTACTGGCAATAAAGTTAAGCATGGGCCTAACTTTCAGGATCAGTGACTTGCGTTTCAAACTGTTCTTAATGTTTCTTGATGCATGTTAAAATCGCACGGAGTGGCAGTTCTGGAGCTTGCCCCCTCCTTCACCACACCCCCAGCATCTGTGATTGGAGTTCATTCAGCTGGGTGAGGTATTCCTACCTCCTCCACCACCTTGGTGCTGCATTTTAAAGGTGAGAGATAGTGGTATCTGGAAGTGAATCAAGGCTAACAAAATTATCCATTTATCCTTTAGAACGGGTATTTCTTCTGTCAATTTTAATTGCTGTACACTGTGATAGAAGATTAACTTCTGGATAAGTGAGAATAGACATTTTGTACCTCAGCTAGCCCTGTCCTAGCTCTGCTGATACTGATATCAGTGGGAGCTTCATTACTGAATTCTAGAGCAAGACAAATGTTAAGCGCTTTGAAATTTGCATTCAAGAGTAGTCTTGTATATGACAACTATAATTTTCTATGGAATATTATTTAAACAGCCTTAGAGAAGCAAACTGATAGAAAGGAAATACTGGCACTGTACCCTTAATATGGCTGTATTTAGTTCTTGCATAAAAATGTTACCAAGTTAAAAAACCAAACCAGAATAAATGAAATGTAAACCACAGCTTTTAACTAGAGCTCCTGAAAATTCACAGCACATTATGGAGTGTTGATTAAATTTCCATTTTTGAAAGACATAGTACACATGTTAAAATGAAGTTGTTCATGAGGAAGATTTCATACTTTTCTTTATTCCTAGGTCGTGGGAGTTTATAGCCTTCCTATATGTCAAATCTGAACATACTCTTCTGCAAAAAAACAAGGCTTTTTTGAAGTACTGCTGCCGGAACATCAGCAACAGAGATCAACATCTCGTGTTTCTTGCCTCAGGGTAGTGGGGAATTAAGGACATTAGGGGTCACATATCTGTGCAGGTAGAAAGCTTTCACACTGTTGCTAGCATTTAAGCTTTCTTCTGCTAACCTTTTGCTTTCTATTGATCTAAGGTCCTTTTTTCTCTGAATCAACAGGAGCAATCTATCTGTGGTGGTCTGTCCTAGGTCTTGTCTAGCTGCCTGGTGCCCACCCAGCTGCTCTCTCACCCTTCTTCTCTACAGAATGGAAGAAGAAAATAAGATGAAAAAGTCTGTAGGTCAAATAAGGACAGGGAGATAATTTACCAATACTGTCATGGGCAAAATAGACTCGACTTAAGGAAATTAAATTATTTCCAATTAAAATAGATTTGTGTGGTGAGAAACAAAGACAGAATAAAAACAATAAGAAACCTGGAGAGGGGTTTTTGTGAAGGCATGTAGTGACAGGACAAAGAACAATGGCTTTAAGCTGACAGAGGGGAGACTTATGTTAGATACTGGGAAGGAATTCTTCCCTGTGAGGGTGGTGAGGAGCTGACACAGGATGCCCAGAAAAGCTGTGGCTCACTGTCGCGACACACAGAGTATGGAGAATGCGCAGACGATCAATGTGATCAAGCGAGTGCCAATTTATTAGACAAAGTGCTCACCTTATATAGGGATTGCTAGTATAATTACATCGATCTGGCAATTGCTAATTGGATACCTCAGACCTTAACAATACTATGATTGGATAACATCGTCCTGAGAACTCAGCCTCTAAAAGAGATGAGTCATGGTGAATCACTGCTTCTCAGTTCTCTCTCTCACTGACTTCTGCATCCTTGCAGCTGGTGTTTTCTGTATTCCCCTCATCCACGGCCTTCACTTTATCTCGTTCTCAAGCAAGCTGCCTAGCACCGAGGCCTCTGGATTGCTCACAAAATGTCCGTTGTCACACAGCCAGTCCACACTTCAATATCCAAACTCTCATTTGGAGGGTCCAAACCCCTCTTGTAGTCTCAAAGCCCCAGTTTGTGTCCCAAAGCCTAATTTTTAGGGTCCAAAACTCTGATTCTGCTGTTGAAAGACTCCTGTTGGGGCTCCAAACCCTCATGTTAGGGTACAAACAGTCCTGGTTTTGGCTGGGGTAGAATTAATTCTCTTCCTAGTAGCTGGTTCAGTCTGAACCTGATTCCATTTAGATCACCACAGTAACAAAGAACCAACTTTGATACCACCAGCCAAGTGCAGCGGTGATGGAATCTGGTACTGGCCTCAGTGTGCAACAGTCCCACAGCACATACCATCCATCCCTCCTACCCAAAGAGACTGCTGTGACAGAGAGAGCCCCGAGTCCTGGACCGAGTGAACTTAACCAGCTTCCATAGGGATGCTCCATAGACTAAGGTAATGCTACCTCCCTGTGTGTGCTCCAGCACCAATGTTACGGGAAGGCTGCAGCGCAGAAGTGGGAGTGTACCAAGTACCTCCACTGGTCTGTAGAGGCCAGGGTACACAATGGACAGGGCTGCACTCGGTGTGCCACGTTGGAGCAGCAGGGGCTGAGCTGCGGGACGCGGTCGGTAAGCTCCAAGCTCAGGAGTGTTGTGTTCCGACTAGAAGGAAATGGGGCAGGAGGGCCAGGAGGTGTCCATGGATGGATAAGGAGCTGCTGAAGAAACTTAGAGGAAAAAAGAAGGTTATAAAAGGTGGAAGTAAGGACAGGTGGGCTGGGAAGGATACAGGGACGTTGTCTGGGAAGCTAGGGACCAGGTTAGGAAAGCTAAGGCCCAGTTAGAATTAAACTTGGCTAGGGATGTGAAAGA
>JBCJKH010081100.1:0-15383 GCA_039877255.1 Loriculus beryllinus
TCTATAAACGTGCCCACAGCTTCTTGGCTTATGCAAAGAAGGATAATACTAAAGGCTAATCATCGTGAGCAAAAGGCAAAGTACCTCTATAAAAATGCAAAGGGATGGAAAGAAGTATCTTTGGGGGTTGAAAGAGTTAATGATTTTAAATGATGGGGAAAGCTCATGTAAGGGTGTATTTTTTATTTTTATTTTTTTTTTTTTTTGCCTGAGTCTGTTATAAATTTACTAGAAAATTGTAATTACGCAGTTAATCCAAAGCAAATGCATCTCATAGACGTTTCTGCCTAACACACATTAAGAAGAGTAACTATGCAGAGTGCCCTTGAACAGTTCTGTGCTTGGCAGTGCTCTGCAAGCAAGGGTGTGAAACTCTGAGTTTTCTGTGTTCATATTCCCCTTGTTCAAGTTTTCCTTTAAGCACAAAAAAGATTTAAACTTTGGATTCCAATATCAAGTTGTTACTGTGGTATTTCTTCACAAAGAAGCCTCTTGTATTTTTTCTGAAGCCTTACCTGCACTTGCTGAAAGTAATTAACTACACTTCCAAACTAATGAAGCCAGTCAGAGTAACTGGAGCCTTGCCATTAATATAAGTGAGAGTGTTTATCCCCTCTTACATGCCTAATGTTTGTGAATATCATTCAAGGACTCCTTGAATAATCCCAGCACTAAGACTGGCTCATAATTACTTCCATCCCCATCAGAGTGTATCACCATCTGTGGGCTGTGTAGTAGGTTCCTTCTTGCTGCTTTTATCTGACTTGATAATTTTTTTTAATGCTGCACAAATGACCTCACCCAGCTTTGACATTTGATGTATCCACAGCTCCATCTTTGCTTTCAGGTGGTTAGGATACTTGTCTTTTCCCCTTCTTTGCTTCTGAGCTGACAACCCAGTTCTTTCTCAGTTAATAAAAACCCACCACCCAAACCTCCATAACAAAAAAAACTATATGCAAGTACAGGAGGGAGATAAAGGCTATGAAGTTTCACACTCATGCCTAAACTTAGGAGACAGAACCAATTTGGACAAACCTTCATCTGTGGTGGTTTGGGTTTGGTTTTTTGGTGTTTTTTTTTCTCATAGGCCAGACATACCCTGTTTCATTATGTTGGCAGTTGCAAATTGTATCCTAGGATCTTTAGGTCTGTTGATACGGATACACACAGGATGTGTATAGAAATGTCTACAGATCTAACTCGGTTTCCTGAACTGTTCTGTATGTAAACACTGAGCTTGGGTGCAGTGTGGAGGTCAGCTGTTTTCTTGGGGATCTGGCCCTTGGAGCTGCAGAAATACATCAGTGAGTGAAAAGAAAATTCAGAAATGCAGCAGGGCATTATATCACAGGTAAAATTGCTTGTGGTGCAAATTTACCTTCTCAATACGGTGCTATTTTCGTTTGTATCTTTCTTAGAACTTATCTGTGCCTAGCAGCCTTCAGAATCACAAATGCACTAGTCTCCTGCACTTTGTAGCCTGACTCCTTTCATGTTTCTTTATCACATTATTCCCTAGAAGAGGTAGGATTTCAGAAGCAAAGGATTTTTAGCTAAATGCTATTGAGTTCATAATAGTAAGATCAGAACGTAGGTGATACAACTCGAAAGATTGTGAAGTTGTGTATGGAACAGCCACAGTGCCTAATGTTTTGCTGGACTTCTGGGCTTCCAGTTCAACAAGTTATTTGGGGCTGCAGTGCCTGAGCGCAGAGTGAATCAAATAATCTTTTTTATTTCATTTGGATTTTGAGTCAGTTCTTCTTCAAATGTGTTTTATTAGCATATAATTTCCAAGCACATCTGGCAAATACTTTCAGTATGACTTGCACATAAGCAGTGCTGCACTGCCAGCAGAGACGTGCATCTGCGTCAAGGTGTCAGTTTGGTATATCTTATTATGTCACAAACAATCAAAACATTTCCAAATTCCTTTAGCACTTAATATGTCTCCACATGTTTCTCTAAGCCATGCTACAGCTTAAAATAAGTCACCCTAAAGGTGCACAGATGAGGATAAGCTTTCTAGTAATTAAGCATGAATGCAACGCTCTTCGCTTGTGGAATCTATAAATATGCAGCTGTTTGGTCAGTGATAAACGTGAGATGGTTGAATGGCAGCCAGACATTTTCATTTACGTGTTCTTAGGGACAAGTATATCTTAATGATATTGGTACCAGTATATTCTAATAATTTTAATCTTAAAATTAACAACTCTGAGTAACTGTTCTCAATAAAAGTACATCTTTTCACAAATTACAGCTGAGATTAAGATTACAGTTTAAATATTAAAAAAGTTTTCCAGCAAAATAGAATGTATTTTGCAGGATTTTTTTGTGTCATTGTGTTAGAACTTCCTGATGTGCTTGAGAAAGCTCCTCTTCACCTCCCATTGAGGTGTTAATTTATTCTATGTTTTGCTGGCCTGCATTAACTTGTTTTAGCTGGCTGTATCTTTTTGTCTGGCTATCTCTTATTAGGTTTCTTTTTAATTCTCAAATCTTTCAGTAGTCACTTTTGACTATCAGAGCTTCTTGTAAAATCCTTTTTCCATGTGTCAATCTGATTTTTTTACTTTCTTTGGTTTTTGTTTACTTTCTTTGTTTACTTTCTTTGATGCCATCTCGAATCCTGATGGTTCACGTCATATTCATTGATTAGTAAATTCTGCTAATTTTTTGCTGGCTAGATTTACTAATGTTCCAGAACTTGCTGTACTGAAAAAGTCACAAACAATTGTCTGCATTCCAGTAAGAAACATTTACATGGGAAAGCAATCTCCACATTCAGCATGGTTCAGAAATCATAACAGTTGTAGCCAGCCTGCTAACATTGTTCTGACTGAGGCATCTCTTCCACAAAGCTGGGATTAAAATTCCAGGTTTTTGTCATTATTGCTTGTGTCTGCTCTTTCTTCGTCTTTAAGCTTTTGAACTCTTTCATGTTGTAAATTTTTGTTGGTTAGATTCTCTCTGCACGTTTCTTATCTTTGCTGCTTGGTCCTAAGGAGCCAAACCCAGTGAGACCGACTTTCCAGTTACCAGAATCCCACTGCAGATTACACATGTAGACCCTGTTTATGTTGCTTATTAATTTTTCTGAAGGACACAGTCTTTGTTAATGGAAATACCTTGAATTTATAGCAGCTACAAGCAAGATGAATTCTCTGATTAATTTTCCAAGAAATACCCTTGGGGAAGTATATAATTTGAACAGTGGCTTGCTAGATGGATACTTATATATTAATACTAATGTTTATTTAACATGCTCTCTATCCATCTTATTAACATCTGTTGTATTAATGGAAACTATTGCCAAATAGTTTCAAGAGTGATGGTGATGAGATAGCATCACCCTCTGAATGTTGGTTTGGATTGGACTTTAGATTTATTGTCCCTGTTCTGAACTTAGAAGAAAGAGAATCTATTTTCAGTTTTCTTGAGCATAAAGAGCTTTAATAGTTGAATCATTTGATCTGGATGTTGAAAGGATTACTATTGTTGTTCAGCCCAACTGGCCCTCTGGAATTTAAGGTAGGTATTCGAGGTTTTGCATTTTCTGCTGTTTTATTGCCCTTATAATTACATGAAATGCTACATTATCAGCATACTTGTGTTGGTTTTGTGCTGATTCCAGCTGCAGTGTGCAATGACTTGTTGAAACCTTGACATCTGTTTTCCCTTTTCCTTCTTTTTTTAGAAGTCAACCATGTCGCTCTTTTTCAGTGTTGCATGCTGAGCCTTGTGTACCTAGCAAAAAGGTATCATACATCTCAGTTATGTTCCGGACAGTATATGATGGAGTGCTGTCCTGCATGCTCTTTATTAATGGTTATGCCTGAAAGAATTGCAGTGTACAGCACTATCATCAGAATCCACCATCAGTCAGTAAGCGAACATGAGCTCACTGTGTTATGGCTTTAAAGTGATACCTACATTGTAGCACTGTGATTTTGGAATTAAAATGATTTTAAAGAAGGAAAAATGAGTCTCCCATCTCTAAATGTATTTGGGTAGCTAGTTGTTATTGCACAGTTCATTTGCTACTTGAATCACCAGTTATAATATGGTTCTACTATAGGCATAAGGTGTGATAAGTTTGGTTCAGATATTAATAACTCTTACAAATTCCATGTTTCTGCCTGCTTCTGCAGTGCACAGTCTCTCTCTCACAAGGATAAGAAAGCCAGAAACATTCCCACATTTGACAAAGACTTAAGGTAGGTTGCTCTGAATCCAAAGGCCAACCAAACAAAAGGGATTCTTTGTTTTCAGGGGGCTTTTCAGAAACTGCCTCCTTGAATTGCCACCAGGTGGACGTGATGACATGCTACTTTCTTAATTTGGATGCTTTAATAATGGTGTATATACTATAACTTTAACCTTTTGGTGGATCAACCAGTGATGTATATACAACAGTTTCTGTAAGAGAGGGATTTGCAATATCTAAAGCAAAATTACAAATCGAATATTTCCATTTGGATTTGGATCCAGACAACTAGTAAATTTTATTCAGACAATTCCCAGATAAACGGTGTCTCCTGCAGTCTCAAAGGGAATCTCGTGTGATCTCCTGGTATCTCAAAAAGCAATTGCATCTTGCTGCCACAATTCCCATCAGGAAAGGTAGAGAGCAGCATCTTGCCAGCCAGTCAGATCAGGACCCAGCTTATAGCTTCCTCCTGAATAGAAGTTCACAAAAATAAGCAGACCTCTGGAAAAATACATAGTTGATTGTGGTGAAAAATGAATCAAGGACTCATACTTTCTTTATAGAATGTGTTTGATGGCTCTCTTAATTAAAAATAGAAATAATAGTGCTGCATACTTTTAAGTAAAATGATGAGAGTGCCTTTTGTTGCAAGCTTGTGTGAATCTGAGGAGAAAGTGCAATCAGGCAGCTTTAGTGATCTGCAAGAATTTTGAAAAAAATATTTTGGGAAAAATTGATTATGTACACCTTATTTCTTAAATTTATTAATGAAATCCAATTTTGTAAGATTTTGTGGGGAAATACATTAAAACTACTTCAGAAATAGCAAACCCACTAATTGTCTTATAAGGAAATGGAACAATATAATGTATTTATTAAACACAGCAAGTGTGACTGAGTACACTGTTTAATTTCCTCTAGCACTGGAAGTTTACCTGAAAAATATTTTTATCTGTACTTTAAAAAGACATTTCCTTTTTACCTCCAAACCTGCAATTATAATTCTCAGAAATTGGCACCTGACTGCATTTTCCTCTTGAATAAATTCATTTCATCTAGCTGTTCTCTGCCCCCTCATTTACTTACTCTAAGCAACTAGAAGGATAGGATTAAATCATCAGCTAAAATTTGTCATGAAATGTGAACAATAAAAATTCATGACTGATTGTTCTTGCTTGTTTTAGAAACTTTACACACAGACATGAGAATCTAGTACAGTACTCTGCTATTGACTGCAATCATAACAAAACTGTGGATTTTAGTTTTTTATATATCTGGCATAGTATTCTAAAAACTAATATTATCCAAACTAATTAAAATATTTAGCATTTTCATTTGTAATAGGATTAATGATCAAAAAACCACTTGGGTTTTCTACTGCATGAGTTTCAAATGGTAGGGTTTTTTTCTTTTGTAAGAGGTTTTGTCCTACAAAGACCTTCTCCAGCCAATGAACTCTCAAGTGTCACTGTATTTTGAAGAACACACTGACAAGCACTTTAGATAGTTTAAGAAGGCTCTGAAACAAGCAGCTTTTGTTTGATTCCAATTTCAGGAGTACAATGATTTGAATGGCAAATAAGTAAAAGTAAACACCATCTTGATAAAGAGGATATTAGTCATACTAGTGTTAGTGAGTGAACAAGCTTCCATAGTATTTCTCGCTCATTAGATCATGAGCAACATCTTCTGTGCTTAATTTTTCTACTCCTGAGTATTTAACAGTAGATTTTGGTAATAATCACAAAATTAATAACTCACAGGGGCATTTTATCTTTTTCAGCAAAAGTCAACTTGTAGAGCTGCATAAATTGTTTCTTTTGTACATACATTCTGAAATTCAGATACATTTCAACAAAAGTCCACAGACCTGGGTGAGATAGTATTATGGTTTTCCTGGTAGTAACTTGCAAATGTTTTTGTTTCATTTGCCTAGTCTTTGAAACTGCTTTGCTACCTCTGAGAAGGCTTTACGCACCTAAATTAAAACCAAAAAGTACTCTGCTTAGTGATCAGAAATTAGAGCAACATTAATTTTCTGGTTCTTAGAATTATCTAAGTAAACTATTTGCTCTTAAAATAGTTGACACCTCTTAGGACAGAAATACAGGAGGGCTGCTGAAGTCTGCACTTTGTATATTTGACCACTGAATGGTAGTGTTGTACTGCAGCTGATAAAGGAAAAGATATGAATATGGCAGAGAAAAAAGATTAATCCAAATGTAGTTGAACTCTCATATCAAAATCCCACTGGCCTATTAGTTACGTCTTCTGCTGTTAAATCAGCCATTTTCCCAATGCTTGATCATTCTGAAAAGACATCCTCGGTTTAACATTAATTGATTTTAAACGTGTGAGGAGTTTTTTCTTACCTGTCCCTGCCCCCCCCCCCAGAACTTTTGTTCTGATGTTTGAATTGTACATCACAGACATGTTGATCTGTTGTGCCATTGCTGTAGGATTAACAGAAGCATATTTTACAGTGAGTAGCAGGATTCAGTTTCCATCAAATACAAAAGAAGACTGTAGGTTATGTGGCCAAGTGATTCATTATTTAAGAGAAACGTGTAGATAGTGTATGTGTTCAGGAAGATTGTCTGGGCTACAGGGCTGAAAATTTATCTTCCTTTTAATTGTGGTGTAGGAATATGCACTGTGTATTTGACAGGAAAAAAGAGTGCTTGGGGATGCGCTTCTGACAGATGGACACCCTGCTTCTTAATACAGTGGACTTCTGAAGCTGAAGGTTTGCTTTTCTGTTTCTTTGCCAAAACATTGCTCGTAAGTATGTCCTTCTGCTTACTTGCTTGAATGAAGCAATTCAGCTTTACCTTTTGTATTCTTAATAAGAATTTAAAATATTTAAAGTTAATTAAAATATCAATTTAAATATAGTGGTAAATAATGTTATGAATAATATAGAGTTATGTTTGAGATAGCACCTGTGGTGTTTGCTTTCCCTGGATATGGGAGTGTTTCTGACTTACGCTGCAACATGCAGGTACCTGGCCGGCTGCTGCTTCTAGTAGGTGTTACTGAGCTGCTGGGAGAAGAGAGCATCCCTCTATCCTTTCCTAGTATGGATATAAGAGGCAATAATAATGCCTGATCCTGCTTTCTGTGTCACCTTTTGGCAGAGAGTGGAGGACATACAGCTTTATGCTCTAGCAGCCTCTTATCTGCTAAGAAAATGCTGTGGGCCAACTATTGGTCCACAAACAATAGGATACAGCTTTGATTCAGAACTTAGAGCAAATGTCTCTTGTTTTGTTGACTCTGTGGGGAGGTTAGATAAAGCATTATGTGACCTGTTGTGCACAAGTCATTGCTTGTTTGCTAGTTTTTTATTTGCTGCACATTCTACAGTAGTTTAAGTAACCAGTGCCACAAGTTTTGACTTCCCGTCAAAACATAGGATATACCTTGCTGAAATACAAATTCTGATTTTGTAGGGAATACTAAGCATTACAAATTTTGAACCTGTTTAAGAAGTAGAGTTAAAACTTACTATTCAGAATTTTTTAACTATTCCTAGTCTTCGGATGTTGCTTTGCAGTATAACAAATTATGGGACCTTGAGTATGAATATCCATATGAAGAGGTACCAGTGTGATGTTCTTACTGTGATTTTTGCCTTCAACAGTTCATCTCATCTAATCTATTTAGATAGAAAAATCTCTGCAGCACACAAACCTCGGGTTCTGACTAAACGTTATTAGCATCTGTCAATAACCTGGGGAAGTGAAGTTCCCAAAAAGGTCAAGATGAGTCAGTTTGTGGATAACACAAAACCTTTGTTGACTCCTTATTGCAACTTAATAATTATCAAATTTAAGGATAAAATGTATAAAACACAATGAAAAACTATTGATTGCTATGTAAACTTTACCAATCCAGATTTCCTTGGTCTAGTTGTGTGTAACAGTGACTCTCAAAACAGACACAGCAGAAATAAAAGAGGCTCTGTAGAAACTCTACTGACAGTTGTGTTTTTCTGTAGATAGCATGAATGTGCAGGGCACTCCAATTTTGCAAGTGTAAAAGCTCATGCTTCATTGGTCTTCAACCATTAGAGGATTGGGTGAAGCTAGTAAAGGTGTTTGTTCACCTCACATCTGATAACTGTAAGATCTGAAACCCTTTTAAATACTCCCCTGAAATGCCTGCTAATAGTTGCTTTGGGTGGACTGGAATGCTGCAGGACAGAGACTAGCTAGTTAAAGTAAAACATATATACTGAGTTAAGGTTTCAGTAATAGTAACAAAGTATTTGAGACTGTAAGCAGAGGGGCAAAGTAGTATCCTGAATTTAGTATGTGAAGAGGAGCACACTAAGATAATGGACTTGGGAAGCCAGTAGTTTTACAGGTTATACTGTAGCCTCTTAAATTGGAAAGATAGAAGGTGTAGTTTTCTGATGACTGTAATCAATGACATAGTACACAGTAAGAAAAAGGAGCCAAAAACTAAGCCACTCCCAAAATGAAAGAGTGGTTTGAAACAACAATGTACTGATTGCAGTCTTTGCAAGCAGAATAACTAAATATGGTACCATGAAATATCTCCCAGAAGGGACATTTCCACTGAAATGATGTGGCTCTGATAAACTGGAGTTATGTTGAGGATGAGGAAAAAGCATTTCAGAAAGAAGCTTTTGTTGAATTTGCAAATACTATTGTTAGTGAATGGGTGGAGAGATTGTAAAGCTCCACAATTTTATGCCTCTGGTGCTCTTTAGAGGGTGCCGAAGAGAAGGATTTGGGAAGAGAATTACATTGTGTTGCAAGAGTGTTGTAGCCAGGGTATAGAGTGAATGGAAAGAGTGTGCTCAAATAACTCAAATGTAGGGGAGAAAATGGAGTCTGGCAGAAAAGGAAATGAGAGATGCTTTTGGCAAGGTACGTTGTTGTGGTGTGTGATCTAGAGAGCCGAGTTTAAAAGAGAGAACTGAAGTGAAATGGCAACTGTAGTGTTTTAAGTTAGAGGTGGCTGCAAAGAACAGGCATCAGTGCTGATGACTTTTGGAGGTAAGAGGTGAAAAGGGAAACTAAATTTTAGTACACTGCAGGGTTTGAGTAGTGAAGTAGAGGGACAAAAGATGCAATCAGCTGGTTAGAAAACTGAAGGGCAGCAAGTTTACATTTGATACAGGAGACACAAAAGAAGGTGAAAGGAGGAGATGCCCACTCTTGATAATGCTTGATAATGCTGCCCCTAAGTTTTTCCTCTTTCCCATGTGAATGTGTGTTATTTTGTCCCACAATACCTTGTCAGTGCAATTGTGCGTTGGTGCAGCTGTCAAAGTACGATAACATTTGCGGAGGAGTAATTTTTGGATGTGGATAGGAGCTATATTCTCACTGTTCTCATCCTGTCTGCCACAAATCAGTTCTTGACAAGATTTTTAACTGGCTATGTTAGTGGTTCCCATAGAGAAACCTTTCATTAAACAGTATTAGTGTTCCTCAGCATTGCATTCATCCATAAGCCCGTGGGGTCCTTGTTGGGAAATACCCCCTGCTCTCTTCAAATTCAGTAACAAAAAGCTTGTTTACTGAATTAATCTGTCAAAAAAATTGTATCTCACCTAATATTTCAGGCCAAGGTATAGCAGTTTCAGTCTATTAGAACTGACAAGTTTCTATTACCTTTATCTGAACTTCAGAGGATTAATTTGAAAGTTTGTTGTCTTTTTTTTAGTGTCACAAATGGAACACATTCCTCAAGAAGAAGGTGATGGCACAATTGCAGAACCTGGGATCTTAATTTAGATTGGTTTTCTTAAGTGTGCTATCCTTTAGAGCAACACAGAAAATAAAAAAGAACCAAACTAGAGGATATTAAGATTAGCATATAAAGAATAGCGTGGAAAGGTTTTCTTGCCTTTATGAAAAGCTCTTGCTGACCAAGACAGAAATATGTATTTTAACTGAGGAAAACAAATACTTCACTCCTAGTGATTTATTTGCCAGTTGTTATCTGCATAAAGATCATCAGCATATATGTACTCCCTAGGCCAAGCAGTGTGTGGTGCAGAATGGATGTTGATGAATATACAAACTGTAGAAGTAGACTGATGCTACATCTTCAACAATTTAAAAAAGTAGAGCAGCCCCTGTACTGGTGACAGAGAAAACAAATGGAAGAGCAGTCAGTTGTGAGCTGGTGCTGGTGAACAGGTAGCTGAGGCAGAAGGTGTGTGTGAGCTGAAGCATGACTCCCCTGTGTCTGAGGGTGCTGGCTTGCTTTTCCTTTCCTCCTGTGAGGCAGCAGAGGGCAAACTATTTCTGCTGAATTTGAGTACAAAAATTCCTGTTTCTAACTTTGATATCATCTTGCGTTCATCTACTTTGGAGGGATTTCAGAGACATTAATCTGCTATGTGGCCTCACAAGTTGGTGTTACAGTTGATAAAGACTAGCTTCAGCTAGCTGAACCCCTACAGTAACATCTCTTCATTTACAGAAACCCCTATGGTAACATCTCCTCTTCATTTACAGAGGGCACTCGTGTCATGAGAATCTCATGGTAAAATGCTCCTCACAGAAAAGCTCTCACAGCTTGGTGATGCAGTTGTCACCGTGGAGATTTCACTCTAACAGAAAAGAGCAAATTCGTTGCTGATCAGCTTCAGAAATATGTGGCATATACCTCCTAATGCCTTTGTCTAAGCCACCACCTGAGGACAGAATTTGGATCAGAAGCTGAAAGAGGAAGTACATATATGCTGATCATAAATTATATTTTTTGTAGACAACTGGGTCTCAAGAAGTGGCATGTGTGTAATGACAGATACATGTGAAAGTGCATGAATAAAAACCCCAGTGCCTGAGCCAACAGGAAGTGTATTAGACCAGCCTTAAACTTGAATGAAATATTCAAATGTGATCTGTGAATTCTTGTTGAGATCTAACTCCTCCCCCTCAGAAAGGATCTTTCTTGCTATTATCCCATTGACCACACAGAATGGGGTCAACTAAAGTTCCAAAACAAAACAAGAAAACAACAACAAAATAACAAAACAACAAAACAAAATAAATTGTGATATCAACTTTAGAAACTATGAGTGTTTTTCTTTCCCCTTCATGAAAGCCTTATTGATGTTTCGATTTCTTGTTTCACAACAATGACCTAATAAGCAATTGTGTCAGTATGGAATGATTAATTTTTGATTTTACTGAAACCATTAAATTCTTCTGAATGAGTAATGGTTGGTTGTTTTGCTGGCCTTTCTGCTAAGGGAAGCTCTACACAGTCTGGAATATATTACAAAACTGAACAAAGCATTAGGAAAGCTAGTGTGGAAAGTAGCCGTGTACTGGCTGGGAGATAAATATAGTAATGTAGAAGGTCTCTTCTGTTCCTGTAATTCTGCTGGGATTATGTAGTTAAACAACTACGTTAATACTTACGCAGACAACTTGGACTTGGGGGTACTGGTGGATGAAAAGCTGGACATGAGCTGGCAATGTGTGCTGACAGCATACAAAGCCAATCACATCAAAAGAAGCATGGCCAGCAGGTTAAGAGAGGTGATTCTGCCCCTCTACTTCTCTCCTGTAAGACTCCACCTGGAGTACTGCATCCAGCTCTTTGGTTCTCAGTGGACCAGTAGGTCCAGAGGAATGCCCTGAAAATGATCAGAGTGATGGATCACCTCTCCTATGAAGAAAGGCTGAGGGAGTTGGGGTTTTGCAGCCTGGGAAAGAGAAGACTCCAGGAAGACCTTCTCTTCTATTCTGTGGGACAGAGGTTTTGGTAGGGCCTTTTGCAATAGGACAAGGAATAGTGGTTTAAACAAAGAAAGGGCAACTTCAGCCTAGATGTAAGGAAGAAATTTTTTACAAGGCGGATGATGAGACGCTGGAGCAGGTTTCCTAGGTAGGTGAAAATTTAAGTTCATATTGGATGAGGTTCTCAGTAGCCTGATCTAGCTGAAGATGTCCCTGCTCACTGCAGGAGGGTTTGGACTAGATGTCCTTTAATGGTCCCTTCTGACCTGAAATATTCTATGATTTTATGATTCTGTGATTTATAGTTCTTAGGAAAATCCATAGATGTCATGAGATTTTTTACTGAAGTGGTAGATGGTAGTGAAATCAGTTCAGGATCTAATCTGAGATGTTACTCCATGAAGCAATAGACAAAGAGTGATATAGATAAATAAGTACTGCAGTGGAGATGGTTAGATGGTTGGTTTGGTTAAGGCAAAAAAATAGAGGGGAAACACCAATAAAGATCAACTTATACCTTAAAACAAGGAAGAGCTATGTTTTGTTGGAAAAATCAGTCATGAGATAACAAACAGAAGTATAGTGAGCTCCTTCAACATAAGAGCAAAAAAGACCTACCTAGGAATTAAACATTCAGTCTGAGTGAACCAAAATGGGAAATGAAAATGAAAAACACTTCCATAATAAAACTCATAACACTTGACACAAAATTAATGAGTCAGAGTCCTAAAATCATGAGTCATTTAAACACTGAGGTTTTTCCAAGGACAAAAGGGTGTTTTAATGTCTTTTTCACTGTCAGGGAACTCAACATGAGATTGTTTCAGGTTCAAAAGGCTACTTTAAAACAGCTTTAAAACTTCCCAGCTAGCTGGCTACACGATGGAGTCTGGAAGGCAATTGCCACTGACTCTTCCTGCCCCGTCCTTTGGGCTGCTCATTCCCCATCAGCCTCCATTACCTGTCACCCTTGGTGTGCACTTCTGCCTCTCAGCCCATATCTCTTCCTTTCTTTATGCCTCATGCTTTCTTTTGCCATTCTTCATTTCTCTTTTCTTTTCAGTAAACCTCCATATCCACTTACCATAGAATCATAGAACAGTTAGGGTTGGAAAGGACCTTAAGATCATCTAGTTCCAACCCCCCTGCCATAAGCAGGGGCACCCCACACTAATCACATCAACGTTTTGCAACCATTCTTATCCAGAATATGATTATCAAACTCAAATCAGGGATCATGATATGCTATTCAAATGCTTAAAATGAAAGAATCAAGTCTTTAAAAGCTCATGATCAAACAGAGGATGGAGAAAAAACAGACAATCAGCAGGTGAAGTAAGAGGTAAGATTGCAGAGCAGAGCTGTTCCCAGGACTTAGTGACACCATTCTCTCTTCACTCCATTTCGGAGGACCCAGAGGTTTGGTACATGACCAGAGCTGCACAGTTTCTCTCCATTTTGGCACTGTTCTGTAAAGTTCTAACTCAGAATTCAGAAGGAACATGGATAACCTGTTTTTTAAAAAAAATAACAATTAAAGTAAAAATTTCCTTTACAAAGATGGCTTCTTTTGGTTGGATGTGAACATTTGACATAGTGGGGAATGTCATCACAGCATCATCTTTTCCATTACTGTCCAAAAAATATGTTTTTCATCTGGAGCTTAAACCAAAAGACATTCCTTCATGGACTACTGGGGGAAAAAATAAAAGTAGACAGAATAAAGCAGTTGAGACAGTAAAGTCCTGGGCAGGTATTTGACCTGAAAATAATACTTTAGAGATAATGTCAGGGAAAACAGTATAAATCCTACAGGGACAACCTTGATTTTTGGCCTAATTCACAAAGATTCCTTGACATAAGGTACCACTTGAGTAATATAAAAAAAAAGCATAGATATGATGGGAAATGTAAGCAGCTGATTCCTTTATGTGGTAGTAAACTGGGGTAATCTATCCCTGTCCACTAATGTTTATAAACATATTGTAAACAAGCATAAATGAACAGCTCATTTCTCTGAGGGGACCAGATGCATCCTTAACACTGATTAAGTGTTTTGTTCTGCCTGAGTGTCTGGCAGAGGTTTATGCTTCAAAGCAGAGAGAGGGAGCAGAATAATGACAGTCTCATATTCTCCTGGCTCTTTAACTGCTTTGGGGGATTCAGCAGGCAATATAGCATATATAATTCTGATGATAGTTTTCCACAGCACACCATGACATGGGATACATTTTGCATGTCAGGTTTTTAAACCTGCTTCCCAAGTTTTCTTTCTTGCAGACAAAACTGGAGAGATGTGCAGAAGCAGGAGAAGCAACCACATTTGGGAAGGTTCGACCACCTGCTTCTGTTCCCTCTTTGATACCACCAAAAAGGTCTGAATGCTGAGTCAGTGCCACCATAGCAATCACAAATACAGCACATTCTTCTCTTTTTGGGTGTGTGTTGGCAAGTTGCCTCTCACTCTCCAGAAGCTTGGGCTCTAAAAATACCAAACTTTCATTTTTCACATCATCCCACAGAAGTTAGAGTTGGGAATGATCTAGCAAGTCATATCATTCATGTTCTGTGATGCTACAGTCAGTTCTGATCGTTTTGTGGGGTGTCATTTTAAAAGCTGAATTTTATGGCAGTTCTGTGCCCCTCTGCCTCCACATTAATTACAGCCACAAATGCAATTCCTATGGACTCAGATGAACTCTTTGCTGGGTAGTGGGCTGAGGATCTGCTGCCATCTGGGTACTTATCAGAACAGAGATCAAAAATCCGAGTGCAGTTATTTATTGAAGTGAAAGCCTCAAAGCCAGCTCCTAAAGTTTTCAAGCCAGAGTGCTTTCTTTCCCAAGAAGACCAGTCTGCTCTTTCTGAGAGCTCAGCTGTGGAACATTCCTCTGCTTTTCTGCCAAAATTCCCTACAACAATGGAAACTGATAGGAAAGGGTCAAAGATGGGCTTGGGTTTTTTCCAGAAACAGAAAGGTAATGGGTATATTTTGGTTAGTACAATGGTTTGTGTAGTGCAATGGTAATTGTTTTATTCCTTTATCTTTTAGCCAAATTTACTTTTTGACTACTTACTGGTAAACTCTAAGTAATTTTGTTCCAGTAAGTGAATCAAAACAATGCTCACAATGGACTTATGTAATCATATTACTTATATTAGCTTTGGTAACAATAGGCAGTTGCTAGAGCTGACATAGTAACTCCTGAAACTCTTTAACTTACACATACATTCTCACACTTCTCACTAAATACTTGAAGAATCTCATGGGCCATCAGGTGTACATAAATTGTACATGGCAGTGTACAAATGCGGAATAGGTAAATGTGTTTCTGTTTTCTTTATGCTGACTACATAGACAGTGGGATTGAGTGCACCCTCAGCAAGTTTGCTGATGACACCAAGCTGTGTGGTTCGGTGGATACGCTGGAGGG
>JBCJKH010081100.1:15483-25775 GCA_039877255.1 Loriculus beryllinus
CCTCCCCGGTCTGTGCTGCAGCAAAACTGGAGCCGCCGTCAGGGCGCTGAAAGCCAGGGTTTTAGATAAGGCTAATGTACGCCACCGCGCTCCAGCAGCACGGAAAAACACCCGGCTGGGCCTCGCCGTGACCCCTTGGCTCACAGAGAGTGCCACGGCTGTGGAGGGTCGGGATGCAGCCAGAAAGGCAAGAGAGGCCTTTGCTGCCCTCCCCGAGCCCCGCGCCGGCAGCACATGGAATAACGGGGGAATGGCGGGTACCCGGAGCAGAACTGGTTGGCCTCATCGGTGTCAGCGTGGTGAGGTTTTGTGGGCTGGACACGAGTACTTAAGAGTGTGGTTGTGCCGGTGCTCTGCTGAGCGCTGAACTGTCCACTAGCAGCAGCTGAACTCCTTTAACTGAAGTCTTCTGACCGGGGGGTTTGCCTGGCTCAGGTAGTCGCCGAGCATGAGAAACTGAAGGGAAACTGAAGTTGCTGGAGCAACACCCTGTACTTGGTTCTGTAAACAAAAGGCTCAAGGCTAATGCATATTGGAAGGTAGAGGAGATGCGTCCTTAGCAAGGAGCAACAACCAGAGAGAGAAGAAGGAATTTACAGCCCACCACAAGACCATGAACGAACTCGGTGTTGGTCCAGGAAACCCCAGGCCAAAACTCCCCATGGAACCATGAGATGTGTGCAAGGCATCTGAGCGGTGCCTGGTGGTCAGCGCATAAGTAAGGTATAAAGACCTATGAGTAAGGGTATAAAGCCCCAGGGATGTCTGCATTTCGGGTCCCATCCCAGAGGCACCTGCACCCACCTGCATTCCTGTACCAGTCAGTTATTAAATTACTGTTCTAGCAACCTGTTATGTGAAACCCAGGGCAAAGAATCTTCTTTAGCAATAACCTTGGAAAGGAGCAGGCTTGAGCGAGCTGCAGCCTCTGATCAATGCTTGTGCCCTGTGCCACAACACAGCCTGCTCTGGGGAAGGGGCTGCTCGTTTACCAAGGAAAGGTGATCCAAGAAGCAATTAATGGGAAGCAAACCCCCATGGTGTTCTTTCATGCGGCATCCAGACAGGGTCTAGGCTCATTCGGCAGTAGACAGGGGTGTGTCGGGCTGAGGGGAAGGAGCGAGGTTCCTGGTTGCTTCTGGGACTCCAGTTAAGCTTCCAGCTTCCGATGCTGTCTCACTACCCAGAGCTCCACATGAGGGAGCACTTCCAAAACGTTCATATTCCTGTGTAGATAACACTGGAATCCCAGAATCCCAGATTGGTTTGGGTTGGAAGGGACATTAAAACTCATCCAGTTCCAATCCCTGCCACGAGCAGGGACACCTTCCACAAGAGCAGCTTCCTCCAAGCCCCTGTGTCCAACCTGGCCTCGAACACTGCCAGGGATGGGGCAGCCTCTATAACTTCTATATAGCTCTAATGTTCCAGTCTGAAAATCCAACTGGTGGCTCAGCAGGATTTGCAGAATGATGGTTAGGATTTGATATTACTGAGCTGTACAGAAATGGCACCATGAAGATGCCACTGCCTCCCTGCAGCCCCCAGACGTGCACGCTTGACAGTCAGCCTCCAATCCCACAGGAAGCTGAGAGATGCCAAAATAATACCGGTTTATTCCCTTTTCCCTTTCCTCTACCTCTGTGGTTGTTTGGATTCCCTGGCTGGCACTATAGAAAGATCTGGATGTGCTGGGGTGAGTGGCAGCCCAGATGAAGTGAGGCTGCTTTCATGCTACCACCTCCTCTTGCCCAAGCCCCACTGAAGGGATCTCCTCCCTGAGCAAACCCAGTGGCTGAAGCATTCTCAAGCCTCCCATGGGCAGCCCCAGTGCAGCAAGGAAGATGTTCACAAGCAGAAACCGTTGCTGTACATCAGGGTCTCTTCTGTCACACTGTGACTGTCTGTGGCCTGAAGTGGCACTGATTTGACTGCCACTCACCCCAGCATGGATCAAACCTGAAACAGCGACAAGAAGGAGCTGCCCTATTCCTCTTGCTGACACAACCACAGCAACACGCAGAGGACAGCGAGCACTTCCGTGCCCGGCTTAACACAGGCAGCCAAGCGGTGAGTGACTGTCCCTGCCCAGAGGATTGACCCGGCCACCAGCACTGCGGAGCTTTGGGAAGTCACGGTCACCCAGCAGCACCTCCTTTGGGGTGCACACTGTGAGTGAGCGGCAGGGGCACATGAGCCCCGGCACACCCGGCTGCACCCCACGGTTACCTCGTGGCACACGGGAAGTGCCACGGGCCAGCAGCCCTCCCTCCACACATGAGGTGAGAGCTGGAGCCCACCAGGAGAGTTGTCCTCACCCTGCACGGGGCAGGGGCTGAGGTTTCCCCTTGCAGCAGTTGTGGGGACACGCTTCCTCCCACAGCACTGCAGCCGGCATCAAGGCAAAGAGCCAGGCCATCTGCACACGGGCACGGCAAGAATGAATGATTGCAGGCACCCGGTGCCAGTGGGGCACAGCCCAAATAGAAGGTTTGCAGATGCTGCTCAGGCAGGATTAGGCCTCCAATGTGCTAAGTCTCGGCTCTCAGTGAGCCTAATTGCTGCTGCAATAAGCCCTGGCTGGTCCTTCCGTGAACCACACTCCCCGTGACCCCCCCTCCCTCCCCCATCAGACATGTTTTTGCTGCAAAGCTTGTATTTGCCATGCAGATGTTCTCTCCTGCCCAGCAAGGGCCCAACAGAGGAGGGAAGAGGCAGGAAAAGGCAGGAAATGTGCGGATGCTCTCCCCAGGCAGCATCCCACCCCTGTCCCCCTGCCCAGCACAGGTTGTGTGCAAGGAGCCAGGCCCAGCAGCAAAGGTGGGGACAGGTGACAGCATCCTTACATGGCCACACACCCCTGAGATGGATTAGGAAACTTTCCAAATGGGGAATTACTGAGATTTTAATAAAACCTCTGGATAATTTTCCATGATGCTTTGGCCAGCAGATGAGACTGGAGGTGTTCCAGCAGAGCTGTCGTTGGGTCAGCGTGGGCCAGTTCAGCCCAGCCATGGGATGAGGACCCAGCACAGCCAGGAGTCAGGCAACTGGACGGCCACGACACCCTTGTGCCTCCCTGGGGGTGCTCGTATGGTTGGGATCACACAGCTGCTGTGGTGTACAACAGTACATCCCACCATGCAGTCACCTAGCCCGAGTGAGCGAGCAGCTGCTGCTTGTATCAAACACAAGAGATGTGAGGGCACAAGGGCCCAACTCTGCACTTCTCAAAGCAGCAGAAGCAGCAGGAAGAGGAGTAGGAGAGCACTGCACAGACACTCCGGAGGCAGAGCACCTTTCCTGCTGGCAGGGCAGCAAGCACTCCAGTGAAGAACCTCACATTTGACCTATATTGAGGAGGATTTTCATAGAATATCAGACCGGTTTGGGTTGGAAGGGACTTTAAAGCTCATCCAGTTTCAATCCCCTGCCATGGGCAGGGACACCTTCCAGCTTGCTCTAAGTCCAGTTCAACTTGGCCTTGAACACTGCCAGGGATGGGGCAGCCACAGCTTCTCTGGGCACCCTGTGCCAGCGCCTCAGCACCCTCACAGGGAAGAATCTCTTCCTAATATCTAATCTAAATCTCCCCTCTGCCAGTTTAAAGCTGTTAGTTCTACTTTCCCATCCCTGGCAGTGCTCAAGGACAGGCTGAGCAAGGCTCTGAGCAGCCTGGTCTAGCGGAAGATGTCCCTGCTCATTGCAGGCGGTTGGAGCTGGATGAGCTTTACAGGTCCCTTCCCACCCAAACCATTCTATCATTTTATACTTCATGGGACAGACAAAGCTTTCTGGAGCCCTGCTCATGCTCTGAGCTCAGCTCTACTATGTAAGAATCCCGGATCTGTAATGAGTCTTGCCTGTACCAGCAGCCTGTCAGGTTGGCTCATCTCTTATCTGTGTTCACAGAGATACTTCCTCCGGAATTCTGCCAAGTTCTATATTTCAAGCATCTGGGGAACAAGCAAAAATCATAACAATTAATTCTTCAGCAGCAATTCCCCTCCAAGAATCATGCATGCCTTTATAAATGTTAATCCAATCAGCTGTACAGTACTGCTGGGAAACAGCTGAATGGTGTTCCTGTCCCCATCGTTTTCTGATGGGAAAACTGAGGCACAGCATTCCTGTAAGGATTCAAAGTAACTCAGGGTTTTATGGTGGGGTTTTTAACCCAAGCCTTTTAAGTGGATTGGGTATGTTGTCTGAGGTCTCTGCCAGAACAAGGGGGAGACTCAGCCTACTGGAAACTGGGTGATTTGGCAACCGGTCCCGGCTCCGAGGACAGCTTCCAGAAATCATTATAGATCTTCCTTAATGAATTAACTGATTATTCCAGACTCCCTGCTTTGCTCTTTCTGAAAGCCAGAATAACACTAAAGGGATGCTTCACGCAGCCTGTGTCTGCCGTGGATCCTTTGCATGTAGGACAGGGATAATCTCGTTGCTGATTCTCATATCCTCAGTTCAAGAGACACTCCACCTACAGACACAGACACTGCAGCAGCCTCACTGCCCGACTGTTTCTTTACCTAAATATCCTGGGGGATTGCTGGATGCTTCAGCATCTTTCCATGCTGTTTGTCAGGAGCTGGAATGTCTTTTGTCTGCATCTCGAGGACTGAGGAGGCAGCCTCTGGGATGAGGACTCTGAGTCTGTTTTGCCTCTATTCAGAACATTCTTTTTTCCCCTCCTGCTCTCATTAATTGCTTCCTCATGTGCTGGTTCCTGCCTGAGAAATACTGGGAATTTCTGTGGTTTTGACTCTGGAAAAGGTTAAAATCCTGAATTAGGGAATGCCTATCCAAAAAAGATTTGATTGAGAAAGATTCTGCAATCTAGCACATTTCTATGCTGTAATAAACTTAGTTATAGCTTTAGCTCCATATTTCTGCACCAGATCTAGGGCCAGATGAACAGCATAGCCCCAGCAAAGAGCCAAAGGGTTTGCTTCTTGTTCATACTTTGCCAGGATTTCTGTTATGTGGCCTGCTAGTGAAATCCCAGGAAACAGAGCTGATCCCACTTCCCCTGCAGTCAGGGGTAAACTCCTCCACTTTGCTCCTGGTTTTCCACAGCAAAACAATATAGGAGCCCCACCACTGAAGTCTTTGTTCTGAAACCCATGGCACAAACCCCATCTTCAAAGAGTTCATCTTTATTGTGCCTAATCTGTATTTAATACTTCAGTATCAATACTTCATGCCCATATCTTTAAGCTGTATCTCACTGGGCCAGGTCAGAAGTTCTCTTTGCTAAGGATTTCTATGCCCCAGATGAAAAGGGGGCATCCTGCTGATTTGGCAAGGCCTGGTTTGGATATTTCCCTGCTATTCACTTGTGCAAGTTTCTCCTTTAGCCATGCGTTCTTTCTGAGAAGGGGTTGTCACGTCAGCCAGCTCAGAGGGTGCTTCCTTGAGCAAATCACATCTCTAAAGGTCTACAACACCTAGACACAAGTATCTTAAGGAGGATACAGAGAAGTGCCCTGAGCTGAACAAGTTGACCATAGCTGGCAGCTCTCTTCAATTCCAACTCCAAATGCTTTGTGCCACAGGGGTTATCTGCCCCATGCAGCATCTTGGAATGAGAGATGTAAATTCTTCTTCTACACTGCCGTGTTTTTCCAGGGGAAACTTTATGCCTGCACAAGCATTCTCTTGGAATCAGTTGGGACATAGGGCTTTCTTGGTTTACTTTAAGTTTAGTTTTATGCTATCCAGATGTCCATGCTGCATTTTGAGCATCAAGCTGGAAAGATCATTTATGAGGACCTTAAGCTGGCATCCCTGCACACTGGGTGTCAGCCAGGGAGATTTCAATCTGGTTTCTAATACCCCTATAAGCCAAGAGCTTACGTCATCTCCGCTTTGCCACTGTCTCTTCACTGTGACCATCAGCAGACAGGATACAGATTTAGGCTGAGATTTTCTAAATTGTTGATTTAAAACACAATAGATTTTCCTGAATCATGTCTTTGGTTTTGCAAATTTCATTCAATGTCCCACTATTCCTGCACAGAGATAATGGGAACATAATCCAGAGAGATGCTCTATTGATTCTGAGGTCCATATCTGTTTGCAGAACAGTGGCATGAGTATCTTATCTACCACTCAGATTGGTTGCCTGGGAATTCTTCTAAGGTAGTTGCCCTCAGCAGCCTCCTTCCAGGTATTCCAGCTAGCATGGAATGGATATGTTTAATAGTAAGAATTCAACAGGGAGAACAACCCAGAGCTATAAAAATGGAAATCAGCTCCTGTTCTATATTAACCTGTCAAAAATCCTCTGCATGGCCAACAATCAGGTTGACACTAAGCTAATTAGAGAAAGACCTTTAAACACAAAAGATTGTTACCTGCCTCCATTTCCAGCTCCACATGTCTGACCAGCCCAGAACTCTAAAAGTACTATTGCTCATTTGCTCCCCTGCACACATACCAGAGCCCCCATTTGTACAGAAAGCCTGCAGAAGTGCCTGGTACTCTCACAGCTGCTGTGCCTGTGAGCACAAACAGCCAATTTGGCACATAGGCACTCAGCTCTTGCACAAAAATGCCTGTTCCAGCCAGCACTGCTTGCAAAACCCAACCTCAAGGAGCATAAACTCTGTTTCTTACATAACACTAAACAAGAAGCCTCATAGAAAGTGACTCTCCTGGCCCTCTTTATAGGATTTAGACAAGAAAAAAGCCCCTTTAGGGCAAAGCAATTCAAGCCTCTCTTCTCCAGATGATGAGAGAATGATGGTTAGTGCAGTGCCTGTTAGACTTCATTCTACAGTGCACTGTCGAACACCCCGAGGAGCATAGCACAGGACAATTATGCTCATATTCAAGCTTTTATCTCTGCAACTCTGCCAGTTACTTCCATTTTCCCTCTTTATTTGTCTGCTCTCTGGCTCCCACTGGCATGGCTTCTCTACCTCCAGTTCAGCACAAAGGTTCACTGCAGCATCTCACATTCTCCCACCAGGCTTCATATCTGGCATATGGATAGGGAAGAGAGATACCTAGAAGGGAATGGCAACCCAGCCTGGGTACCAGCTGCCCCTCCTGCACAGTTGGAAGAGGAGAATGGACTCTTCTGATAGGAAAAAGAGAGAAGTGGCAAATGTTCAGCATTACAAGGTCTCCTTCCCCAACAGCCTTGAAAACTCAGGCATTCCTACAGCAAAGATGTACTGCCCTTCTGATCAATCTCCCTGTGTATGATGACACTTCATGCTCTGGGCTTCCAGTTGCTGCATGAGCCAGTGTTTGCAAAGATCCTTAAACCTGGACTTCCTAAAGGCCTTTGTTTGAGGACTGAAAGGGTGGGGTTGCTTTGTGCCTGTTTACTTTTAAAGATTAATACAGTTTTAAGACAGGATCTGGCAACATTTACAGCACAAGAACTATTCCATAAAAAGATTGCGTATCCAGTGCAGCCAAACAGGCACAAGGACCTAATTCCCCTTGGTGCAGGGAGCTACGATGCCAAACATTCATTTACAGCCACAAACAACTTGACCCCTGGTACATGAGTACATTGCTTAAATAATTGCAGCAGCAGAAAAAAGGAGGATTAGTTTCCATGTCTGCTCTCTGGCTGGGACCAGATTCATCACTGCTGTAATCCTGCTGCTTTCACTGCAGTCACACTTGGGATCACTTCGGGATTTTGAAGCCTACATTAATGCAGCAGGATGGAGGCTTTCCCAAGCATTAACATTCTGATGGGGTAGAAATTCATCCCATAATACAGCACTGAGAATGTTAAAGTACTAATGAAGCAAAGATGCCTGCTGTCACCACTGCTAGCTACTTAGAGCAGCATGGAGAGACTTCCCTTGCAGAATTCTGTACACCATATTCATTAGGCACAATAAATAAACCATATTAAAGGGATTTTGAAATTCCTTAACCCTAGAGTTAGAAATATATTAAAGAAATTAATGGAATTTTGCCTTTTATGTATCCATATATCTATATTTCTATATCTCTGTATCTCTATCCCTATCTCTATATCTATATTTATATTTGTATCTATATCTTGTTTCCTCATGCCTCTCCATGTGCTTATGCTGAAGGGAGACAGCAAGCAAGGGAAGAACTCACTATCTGGCAATTCACTAAGAGCTTCCCTATTAGAATCCCCTACTCAGTCTATTCAGCCACTCAGAAGTGAATGGGATAAGAGGGTAGACCTCACTCATCCCATTTTATAGATGAAACCAAGACAGGGGCTGCTTCAGAAGCAGAAAGCACCTCTGGCAGCCCCCAGGCTGAATAGATGCCACCAGTGTATTTATTTGCCATTTGCCTTATTGATGGCAGGCTCCATTCCACAGATGCTTTGCCAAAGTTAGTTAGCAAGTGTTTTAAAGCTCCCCCTGAGATCTCAAATTGATGGATGAAGATCCAAGCTGTCGCCAGTACTTTTTATCACACTGCAAAGAGCAAGATGGCAAGGGATTGGCAGCTGAGTGACTCAGGAGCTTGTGCAGACACACACAAATGGCTCAGGGGAAAGACTCCACTGAACTCCAAAGTGATCAGATTCACACCACTGTGACTCACACAAAGCTGGACTCGCACTCTGCTGTTATTTATCAGTTAAATATTTGCTTTCATGTTTATTGGATGCAGATGGTGCCCTCAGACACAGGCCTTTTAATGTATACATCTGTTAAATAACTGTCATAGCAGCTTTGCCACAGCTCCTGGCTTATTTCACATCTCCTGTTGTTCAGAGGAGCTCCTGAAAGGCCAATGGCTCAAGACATCAGCGGACAGTTCAGTTGTTATAATCTGAAGGATTCAAGGTTTCCTTTACCTTGGAATCATATATTTTTCCAACCAGAAATCTGGATTTAAAACCCAGGATAGTTGTTTTTCAGTGATAAAAATTGTTGGAAAGGAAGAAAAAGGAATTCCCTTGGGTTTAGATTCTATTAGGCTGTGATTCGATTTGCTCCAGAGGAGACCTAGATATGGAACTGAACTTCCTCAAAGGTAATTCCCAAACCTGGGTATTGGATGTAGGTCACTTTCTGTTTGTTCTGAGACTCAGCTGAGCTAGAAATACTGCTCTGTTTCCCCTAAAAAGTGGAAGCCACACGTATCCCTTCTGTTGTATCCAGGTCATTGCCTCTGAAGGCAGTGCCACAAGGTGTAACTGTAATATCAAGTGCACATCTGCAGCGTGTGAGCCAGGGAAAGCTGCTGCTTCCAGGCTTTGCTTTTAGGGAGAGAATCCTCTGAAACAGCCTTTCCACACAGAAATTCCCATATTAAGCATGCAAAACAGGCGCTGCAGGACACAGTTGTTGGGAAAGTGTTCTGTACATCACCTAAAGACACGTTTTGGACAACCTGTTTCTCCTAGCATCCAACCTGAGTTTTTATTGCTGCATTTTGACCCATTACTTCTTGGTCTATCCCCTAAGCACACAAACCAGGTTATTTCTTCCTGCTCAGTATCAGCCTTGTGTATGAGGGCACTTCTCTTGTACTCTCAAGTCCTCCCTTCTATAAGATGCAGCACTTCCTACATCTGCCTTGCAGTTGTATGCCTCAAAAGGAAAACTTACATCTTGCAGGCTGCCTTTGGGTTATACATCCCTGCATGGCTCATTCCTTACCATAAACGTTTTCCCACAAGAAAAGATTCATTGGAGCTCACACTTATTTACACACCAGAGAGGTTTGCTGTTTGCAGTACCTTTGGTGTTCAGTACAACCAAAATACAACCTCTCCAAAGCGGTTACATTCAAATAAAGGCAAAATCCCATCAAAATAATCACAGTGAAGTTTTTACATTGGCCATGGACTAAGCTACTGATGCTGTATGACTTGGTCTGGGCATGCAAGTTCACATGTTTACAAGCATTGGCAAAAGTAAGGCCTAAGTTATCTTGGTATTTATTGAGTGAGAACAAAAGAAGCTGCTTTAAATGTGAATGGCTCTTTTCAGACAGTTGCTGTTGGCTGGACTCCCCTGGCTCGAATGTATTTCTATGTTTATGCCAACATATAAATCTGCCTGGTAAAAAGCAAGCAGAGGAAGGAAGCATCAGTGCCTGCTTAGATCCGCTTACCACGTTCCCAAACACTTAACAGTGCTCATTCTCCATCTTCTGGCCAAAGGGTAAAACGCACTGCAGGGCTGGTCAGGACCAGAGCCCATTCATTTCACTCATTTCACATTCAGCATCTGAATTCAGTATCAGTATCTGAAGGGGGCCTATAGGGATGCTGGGGAGGGACTCTTCATTAGGGACTGTAGTGACAGGACAAGGGGTGA
>JBCJKH010081108.1:2600-13250 GCA_039877255.1 Loriculus beryllinus
GCTGGTCTCCCTCTTCAGGGCTTATACATAGGTGCCTAGCATCATTTCAGATGCCCTGACAGAGCCACTTCTCTACAATGTGTCCTCATGTCCTTTGTCCACTCTCAGTCCCATGTAGATGTCTAAGTTACCTTAATGCATCTGTAATGGTATTAGATGCCTGTGTGAGGCATCTAATTGATTTAACCAAATTGATCCATAGCTGCCAGCTATCATTCAAGCTGAATCACATGTAAACACTTACACATGTCCAAGTTTTAGAGTCTTTATAAGGAACCGAATCTCACCCGTGTTGTATTGTACCTGCTCCCAGCTTTCTCTATATAATTCTCTCAGCATCTACTAACATTTTAAAATCACATTTCTAGGCAATTTATTTACCTAGATTTCAAAAAAGCTGTGGAGTATAGAAACAGTCTTATAAAAGGGAATAGCACTCAGCACAAAGTCTAACATTTAGCCTTGAAACTGCAAGTACCAAAGCTGTCTTTGACAGAACTTCCAAAGGAAAAAGTGATGTCTCATTGTAGGACACTAGGCTAGTATCAACAAGGTCAATTCAACTCTTCCACAACCTAGAAGAAAACAGGTCACAAAAAGCAATCAGTCATTGCCTATATCTGCCCTAGTTAAACTCAACAGAAAAACAGAAGTTTAAACTGTGATGCAGGTCCTAGCAAAAACTCCATCCCCGTCACACACCTACTGGGACTACTTGGGGAGAAATACAGAACCAGTCAAAATTCATTTTTCCTTCATCTGCCACCTGATAAAGCTCTGAAAGCCCTTGGAGTCTTGAAGTCTCAGTTTACACCAGTTCTACAGCTGGTTGCATTGGATAAGAAGGACCAGTGCCTGAAAAAAACTTCACACATTTTTGTAATGTAGATGAGTTCTGACTGACAGGTTGACTCTTACCTTCCTTTATTTAGCACTGAACTATGATACTCCCATCTATGGAAGTAAAAATAACCCACCTCTTTACTGTCTGTACGTAATCCAGAAAACTTCAAAAGCTTTTACAAATCTCCTCAGATGCCAGATAGTAATGTACTGGGCTTGGACAGACTCAGGTATGGCTGGAAGCTGATAGTTCTCTTCCTTTAAGAAATCACTGGTGGTCTTTCCCAAAGTGTCAGCCAAAAGACCATTAAACATTTCAGCAAGTTTTAATTACACAAGACCACAACTATAAGTAATTTCATTCTGCATTAACTATGAGGCCTTGACAGACAGCATCCTGCCCACTCTGCCATGCAATATGGGCTGAAGTTTAACCTAAAATGGAACACAAGTCAATCTCTTAAAACCTGAAAGTTTATCATGGAAATGGATGCTACTTTTCAAAAAGACTGAAATTTCACAGGTGGAAGATACTTACTACATCCAACCAGAAAGGACACCTTGTTACAGCTTTTCAAAGATGAAAGGATACGGCCATATATCATTGAAACATGCTCTGAGAAGAAAGTGAGATTCTTGTGGACTGTGCAAACCTCAGCTATATATTATCAAAATGCTCCACAGTCTTTGCACACAAACCATTCTGCGGATTATCTCTGACTTAGCAGTTCAATTTCTGTTTACATTGGATAGAAAAAACCAAGGAAATCCCAAGCTGTGGCGCACACTGTGCTTCTAAGGTGCTGGAGAATGTGTGTAACAGATGCGTCATCAATTGTGGAGAATTTAATTAAAAAGTTTTGGAAGTTACACAGATGTATCTAGAAACTATAAGTATCATTTAAATAGATGACAAAAATACTTAGCCTATTCTATATTCTATGACCTCAAGAATAAAAATCACTTAATATCTAGCTACTTTCACAACAATTAAAAAAAGTTATGATTTTGAAGCCACATTCAAAGCCTCTTGTTTTGTCAGGCAGTCAAGTGGGAGCTGTATTCTCTAATTTCTATCCTGTACCACCAGACTGGACCTGCTGCTGCTTATTGTTTGTAAAATGGCAGCTTCCCATGACAGCCCAGATGTGTTTTCTCCCAGTTAAGCAGAAAAGTAGTAGAACTTTTTTACATTATGTTTAGCCTGACTTACGGTGACATTCACTTCACTTAGTTATTTCTAGGAAGATGAGTATCCATAAACTCTAAGCATAGGCTTTGTGAATTCTCTGTAACAATGAACATAGAAAAAGTTTATTTACCATAGAAGATGCATGATGTTAGCATGCAACTTACAGGTCTCCCTAAACAACAACTCAGAGTGATGCAATCAAGAGTACAAGTAAAAACTACTAACAAAATCAGCTTGAAAATAATCTGCAATGTGCCAACTGTCTTTGAAGAAATTGCCACTCATGCTTATACATGCGTATATAAGAATGTACGTATATAGCATAGAAAGCAACCTTTTTTCTTTGCTATGTGGCCTTTACGTGACATCTGGACTAAGAAATGTGAAAAAGCTTGCAAGTAATTCACGAAGTAGCAGCACAACACCAGTATGGCATCTCCAATCTTATAATTGCCTTTAAAGAATTGTGTATGTGTTTCAAGCGCTAATATTACAGTTTTCATCTGCCTAAACCTTCCAGTTGTGACAAATAGCTGGTAGGTAATGACTGATAGAATTTGTTTAGATTGCTCTAATTTTATGAGTAAGTAGATGTTAATTTTATTAATATGTGTTTCCCTCCACCTTTGGAATTAATTTTGTTCTGCTTTAACTTAATTAAAGACATTTGTAAGCAAGATATACTTCTTTATGTGTGAATAGGATATTGGTGGTGATATGTCATTTTACAATTAGAGGCCCTTTTACCAACAATAATGGCCATATAAAAGTATATGTATTTCTGCTTTATAAAAAAGTACCCACTCTTTGTTGCAGGCACTTAATTTTAGGGCTCTCTTGTACAAAAGTTTAGTGTAGTTCCTTTACCATCCACATACACAGATATAATTTCAGCTGTGAGTTCTTTTAAGTTAGATGCTCATTTTCTCTTCAAAATCACATTTAGAAATTTAGAATTAATGAAAACTAGGAAAGAATTAGCAGCAAATACATCTCATTATCTCTGTAAACTAAAAGATGCTGTTAACATATTTAAGTTGCATGTTAACATGTTTAGAAACACTGAACAAAAGCAATTTCACCACTAGAGAACTGAGGAGCCTTAACTGGTATATCAGTAATCAGGGAACACATCCTGCCTCTTTCGCTGGCAATGACATCAAGGATGTGAAAGCAATAAACGCTGCATGATAGAGATACTGTACCTTTGTCTACAGAAAACCAGGAGAAACCTAACCTGAAATATCAGTTTGCTGTCATTTGTTAGAACTGACAGTTATTACTAGAAGTATGTGGGAGTATGTGATAAAGACCACACTAAATTAACTTCTATTCTCAAAGGGAGGAGTAACTCATAGTTGTGGTGGTATTTCATGGGTCATGGCCATATCTAGTGGTGCAGCACAAAGAGATGAATTATGTTTTCTGTGTTTCTAAACCTGTTAATAACAGAAGAGAGAGAACATTTCTATAATTCTTTTTGAAATATTGCTGTCAAGAGTTGGCCACATTCTTAAGAACTGTACCACATTCTGATATTAAATCAGTGAATCTGTCTATTCTTGGGCCCCTCTACCAAATCTCATTAGTGATTGTTTTAATGGAATTTTTTGTTTTTAAGCCAAAAGAGAACCATAGTAACTGCACACTTCCTAAACCGTTTCATTCATGAATAGGAAATGAGTCTCCAAATCTTCACTCACATGAGTAACCACATTGATATCCTTGGGCCTTCCATTGTTAAGAGCTAGAACTGTGAGCATATAAATTCGCAGGATTTGGATGTGGCACTTCATTACTACATAAGAGTGAAATCTGTAGCTGAAATCAATAGCTAAGCATGTGAGGCATTTAAGAGATGCACATTCTTTCACGGAGGTCTGATTGCAATGCATCTCTCAATTTTGTTTCAACGTCAACAAATAAGCATATCATTGTAATGAGACATACAGACAATAGGCAGCAATTATAAAAACACATTTTAGACAGACATTCTAGCCTCAATAGGGGAGTTGGGAATAGTCCACCAGAAAGAACAGAATAATAGTGAAAAAGGTCAACGCTTCCTGAAAAACTAACATACTAAGTCACAGACCAAGTTTTTGGTTCTTTGTCAATCAGTAGTGTAACTGTTGTCAATCATTCCCCCTTACCCTGTTTTCAATTTCTGAATGGCCACAAAAGAAACTTTTGTTGGCAACTATGGTCTTTACAATTCATCTGAGTCACAGGCAGGATTTTCATAGCCTGCCTGTGGAAAAGACATGGTATACCCCAAGCTGCGCTCATGTATGTCCAACCGATTCAAGCTAAAGTTTCCCACGATAATATGAAAGGAAATAAGAGACTCTGACAAACAACTTACTATTCTAGAAATAACAAGAAGAGAGGAAAGATACAGGATAGCCAGGATCTTCTGGTTCCCCCTCCTCCACTCCCTCCCCCCGCCTTTTTTTTTTTTTTCTCTCAAAGAGGATAAATATGACAACTCTTTCTTTGAAAGGGTTCAGTTAAACAGCATATTCACCTGTGTGTCTTGAATTTTCTCTGCCTAAACACGTGCTTCCTATTGCACTGATCAGGAGCATTCTGCTAAAATTTAGTGCCAAGAATTAATGCTCCTTCATTTATTTTTTAATTCCAGAGTTCCTGTAGGGTTTTTCCTTTCCCCAAATATTTTTATCTTCCACAGATATATTTTTATTTTGTTTTCTTTGGCTATCAGTTAAAGTGACTTATCTTGTCCCTGCTGAAAATATTAAAAAAAAATGAAAAAAAAAAAAAAAAAGATTTGTGAGAGAAGGTTCTCACATAAAACCCAGATTTGGAGTTGATCCAGCAGAGTAACAAATCTGATAGCATCAAAGGAAGAACATCTGAAACTGGGACTTAGGCAGAACAGCTCTTTCAACAAATTGCAGCCTCTATAAATTTACCCATTTCTAAACAGCCAAGTCCATTTATTTGCTTATTTTCCTAGCTTTGCTGAAAGAAAGGCTGAAACAACTTTGGAGAAATAATAGCAAAGTTGTTCAACGGAAAATAGCCTCTCTACTGTAAACAGTGCTTTTCCCCAAACTATGCAGCTGCACAAAACAGAGACAATGCAGGGGACCCTCAGCATCATTAACCAACTTCCCTTCCTCATCAGTCACTTCAATAATGCAATGACAATAGCATCGTGGAACAGTAGAAGAAGGAAAAAAAAAATAACCTTACCAGCTTCTCCTACAGTATATAGCTGAAAGGAAAACAAAAACCCCAGCTGCTGTATCACATGCAATTGGTCTCCCAGAATGAATTGACTGAAAGAGCTATGAAAGGCTAAAGTCTTTCGGCCTCTCTGTTCAGCCTCTCTTCAGCTCCCTCTCTTCGAGCCTCCTCACAAAGCCATTCTCCTACTCCCTAATCCTCGCACAGGAAAAAGCAGCGAACACCAAATGACTTCAGCAGAAGCGATTCTCCCAGGGGGTGGGGGAAGAGATGCGTCTGCCACTCAGTCCACCCCCCCCCCCCCCCCCTCACAGCCATCCTCAGGGATGGCATCCAAACAAGCTCACTGGGCACTCAGGCTGCCTGTATGCCCTGTACACAGACAGCACATCAGGACAAGCCATGGAAAAGTGCACATCTCCATTCGTCACCCTCTCAGCTGCTAATTTCTGAAACAAGCACACCCCTGGGTACTTGCAAGAGTTTCCTGTGTGCGTCTCAGCCTGCACCGGAGTAGTTAGCCTTTATTTTTCTGTTCTTTTTAAACGAGCTAAACGATTTCCTAAAGCTGTGTTGAACCTAAGATTTTTCTTTTTAACAAAGAACACGTAAATAAGCCCTAAATGCTTCAAACAGCAAAACAACAAAGATGTTCTCCCCTGAAAATCAATAATAAAAAGTATAAGAAAAAAGAGCCTAACAGACATGAAATCAATAATGTTAAGAGTCACCAAATTAAAAGGAGTATTAAAAAAAAAAACCCTGAAAACATTGGTGCCTCTCTGAAATGCTTTTGATGGCTAAAATCAGACAATTGTATTTTTCTCAATAATAACCCCCCCAAGAATCTATCTACATTCCCAGTTTATGCAAAGAGACAGCATTTTTTTCATATTATTTGTCTTGCAAACATGCCACAGATACTGAGATAACATTCCCTGCAAATTCTGTTTTTTGAGAAAATGTTAAATCTTTGTTAAAGAAATACCATTTCCATATTAGTTTTTAATGCAAGTTTTACCTCTCTGTGAGATGCTGAAACTCAGAAACAGACAGCTGCCACAAAGTAAATCAGAGAGCTAGAAAAGCAGATGGCATAATTTCACATCTTAAATGTTGGCTGTAAGCCTTCCAGTAATAATTTATAAGAAGACTTCCTCCTGCTCGTTCCTCTGCTCAGCAGCATGCTGTTTGAGCCTTTCAAACAAAATAAATAGACTTCAAACCACCAGCTTTACACACACTAACACTTACCAGTGCTATTTCAACCTGACACAGGCTGACTTTGTTCCTCTGTGACCCTGGACAGAAAACTAAGGTGACAGTTTGATGGATGAGATCTTTTTTTCACTATATGGGTTGTGACTTCATGGCTCTGTCTCCCCGTTATGACTTAGCTGAAGGAGGAGACAGGAGCAAAGGAGGGTCTTCCACCATACAAAGCCATTTTAACAGCAAAAATAAACCAAACATGTGCAATAAATGCCTGGAACACCTTTTTCCTACCTCAACATTGGGAATTTAAGGAAATCCCCTTTTACACTTCTGTTGGGGTTAAGGTATAAGGGGATAAAGAAGAGGCTTCAAGGAAAGGAATTAAACCCAATGGTTTACTCCAAATTGTATTTTAGCTTAAGAAAATGGCAACATCTGCAAAAAATGAAGGAAGGAAGGAAAGAAGGAATTCTGTTTGTTTCATTTATGATCACATATACACATGTTTCATTTATGATCACATTATATATTATACATAATACTTGGACTGTGAATTTTGTGAACTGCCTTTTACCTATGCTACTTTAATTACTTAACCAATTCTTTACTAGCCAAATGCCTCACTGCAGTAACCTGAGGCAAATATTTGCAATGCAAAGTCTTTTATTTGTTACCTAAAAATTATCATAAAATATCAGAGGATCCTTATATATCAAAATTGGTGTCTGCAAATTCAGTATTTGAATGCATATTCTCTTTCAAAATGAGTTCAGAAATCTTTTTACAAGATTAACATATTAACGTAAAAACTGCCTGATTTCACAGAACTGTCCATGAAGAAATTGTTTTTCCATAAAAAAACAACAACAAAAAAACCCCAACAAAAATAACTGAGAAAGGAAGATGGTGAATGAACTCTGTGAAATGTAAGGTTCCACCTCCAAAAGCTTGAGCTCATTAACATATGAAGTCAGCCTCTTATTTCCTCAGAGAGAAACACAGGTTGCTCATATCTTTGTGTCTTTCTTTCTGCTTGTTCATCTAATCATATGGGCTCATTATGGTAGTACTGGAGGGTGTCAAATCTCTGATTTTGTGAGTGGATATTGAGGTCAAATGACCTGGCCTGAGGAAGTCTTGGTTGGGCAGGAATCCAAGACTGTGCTGTTCCACACAAGTGCCCCCATCTCTAGTAATACTTGTGCTCTGAAAGATTTCTGAAAAGGAAGGAAAGTAAAACCCTATATGTTTGACCCTTTAAATGTTTTGCATTTGTTCTCACACAAATTACGTTGCTTTTGTCTCTCGTTTTGGATTTGATATTCATAACTGTCTAAAAATATACACAGTCACTCCTGTAGAAAAATTTATCATTAATGTACACAAGTTATATTCACTCTTTCAGAAAACACTATCTTTCCAAAAAGCTTCACCTTTATGTACTTTCATATTTACAAAAATTTTTCTTTCTGTAGAACTTCTGTGAGGTAGCACCTCACTACTTCAGTGTTTCATGAGAACACTGAAAGATAATCAAACAGAAGCCAGGCTTATATCCAAACAAACAAAATCTGACAGATTCATACAGACAAATACCTGCAGTTATGTTGTTTCATCAATTTAACTCCAATTTGTAAATCCTATTTTCTTGCTGAGAACCACCTTAGAATTACACACTTGTTTTAGGTAACTCACACTCAGGGATTTAGGTGGCACTCTAGCATGCTGCAAGTCATGTGGTGTGAATTTCACCCCTTAAAAAGACCATTAAGAGGTGTACTTGTGGTTTATACCCCAATCACAGCTTCTAAACGACTGTCCTTTTTTCTTTTTCTCTCTAACAACCTGAAAGCACTCTTGTTGTAAAGAAGGAAGTATATTAAATGTGTTAGAAACAAAAAGACCTCTTCACAGACTACTTTATATACATGAATAACCTCTAAATAAAAAAGTTCATCGGACCAGCATGTAGTTAACTATGTTACACACAAAGGACAAGAGCTCTACCTATCAAAAGACAGAATGAAGCACAAAAGGCGTAGCCACCCTTGTACTTGGAAGGTAGTTTAAAAGAGCTTGCATAGGTGCAAAAAAAAGAAAAAAAAAAATCTCACAGTAAGACATAATATTGAAAAGAACAGGCTGTAAAATATTGGAAGAGCTCATTTTCCTCATTCTTGTAGCAGAACATAACTTTCAGACTAACTGATGACAAATGCCTGAAGAAAGTTGAACTTTATGGAACATCAGCAGGTTTACACACTCTGCTCCATATTTTTTTTCTGTACTTGCTCACAATTATGTCCTCTTTTATCTGTATCATCTGTCAAAATCACCTCTTTTTACATAGCACTTACTCTTTTCTGTGTTTCTTGGATTAACAAAATGCATAAGGCAAGGTCATTTGGAGAATAGCAATGCATTTTTAATGGCAATCGTAAGTGCATTTCAAATAATCTTTCCTACAAGCAGAGTGCAGGCAATTGTACTGGAAAAGACTCCAGCAAACCTAAACCTTAAAGGTTACTAAGCTCTTTGAGACTCACTGGTGTGACTGATTAAAACAAAGAACTGAAGTGGATCACACTTTTTTTTTTTTTTTTATTTCTTACCTTTTTCTAGAAAGAAACTCCCAGTAATTCTTAAAGGCCATGTAGAAAATGGAGCAACATACATAAACCGAAGGAATTGCACATTTTAGGGGTACACACCTGACCTAACTTTTAAGCATTTGATCAAGAAGCTCTAGAGAGCACACCTTTTAACAGATTCCTTAACACAGTCAATTAATACTAAAACTTTATCTTTCAAAGGTAAGGCTTTATAATGGTCTATAACATAGGCATGTTGGATTTAAAGAATGTTCTTTAGTTACTTCACAGAATCTATCTTCTGAGAAACCAATGTGGTGGCAACTCTGCAAACTGGAAGAGGAGTGACCTGGCAAGAAGGAAGAATGACTAATCAGCAATGAGGAAAGAATACAGTGGAAAAACATAATTGGGTAAAAGGAAAAGAAATTAAAAACTCAGATGATTACAGAAAGTCACTCTAGCAAGATTGTCACTCCAGTTAGTGTTTCACTTTGACAAGGATTTTCTAACAGCATTTCCTTTGGTTTTGATCTCCATGGGCTCAGTCTAAACCCACTCACTCTTTGCTTTTTTTTCTGAGTTGGATGAAAGCAAGGACTCAGAAGTGCAGCTGGGTTTACATTAGAAGTGTATGTGTGAAACTGAGGATATCTGGCTTGGAACTTCAAAACACGTCAGCCAACGGTTGTGCATTACATCCAGCCTGCTAACTTCAGTAAATGCGTCAGTCTTCCTGAAGTTTGAGAGAAGAGCAAAATTAAAATAGCAAATGAGAAATACAGCCTCTGCCTTGTAAAAGGTTAAATCTTTGTTCCTCCTTTATCCATAAGATGTAAGGAGCAAGAAGGATGCTGCTGTCTATAAATTAAGCTGAAAACACATTCCAAGTTCTTCTTCAGAGGCTTTGACACACATAGCATCCTGGTCAGAGATGAGCCAACACTCATACTGGACAGTGCAGTACTGCTGTTGTGCAATCTGGAAAAATCCAGCCCTTCCTGCACAGCTGTCAGCACCAGCATGAGAATGAGCGGGCAGCCTGGGATCATGACACATCCATGGTATGAACTTGCCCTGAAATTGTTTTAACAATCAGATATTGTCACAGTTGTGCCTCTGACAGACTGATAGGAGCACACAGACATAGGCATTGAGAAGACTGAAAGGCCTTTGAAAACCAAAACATCCAGATTTTTTTACCTCTTCAGTATTTAAAGACAAGCTTCTGCATAAAAAATTCCTAGGCTTGAAGCCTCAGGCTGTGAAGTTGTTCAGAGGAGATACATGTATTTTCCCTGTAGTTTGGATGTTTGCAGCACAGTCAGAATTCCAACTTTGGATATTACTACAGTGAAAACATATACACAGTGATTTACATACTGGTGTTCTTGCCCATTTCTCCAAAACAGAGCACAATAATGTAGTTAACATGGGTGTATTTGGGAAGAGGAAAGAGAAGTAAAAAATATAGTGGCATACTGACATATGGTATAAATACCTTACAGGAAAACGCTCTGCAAACAATTGCAAACACAAGCATCAGCAGCGTTTTACAGCTAATCAGCCTCCATCCTATGTGGAGTACACATACTC
>JBCJKH010081113.1:0-16729 GCA_039877255.1 Loriculus beryllinus
CATGTGTCAAGTACAACACAATGTTCTAACATATGTTAGAACATCATACGGAGTGCCATAGTTTTATCTTTTTAGATATCTTTTATGCTTTTTGGAATAAAAGGCATTTCTCAATCCCCTCCACCATCGCTAGGCTGTACTTTCAATGTCTGCCACTGTAGCCAGGCTCTGAAATTTTTCTCTCACAATTATCTGCCTCTTATATTTGTTCAAAAATCTTGGTTTAAGTCTGTTTGGTTTTTTTTTTAACAGTTCCAGCTTGTGTAATATACCTTCTTTTAGCCTGGATACAGATGTTTCCCATCGCATAAAGAATTACTAGTTGTGTGGGGAGACTTGAATTGCCTTCTTCCCAAAACTAACAGATGGCTTAAAGATACCTTTAATTGAGGCTGTGTTGCCTTTGAGCACTTACCAATTGGTGATTTTGGAAAAAGGGCTTGTTTGAGGAAATCTGATGCCTGCTACAACACATAATTATGCTCCTTACTGAAGGTCTGAGATTCAGTATCCAGCTTTCCTTTCCCCCTTTGCCCTTATCCAGAAAAGGTGGAGAGATCGTTTGACAGAACAGGAGTCATAATGAATAGGAAACATTTCCTAAAGCTGTGGTAAAAAAGTGTAAAGGGTATGAATGGAAGTTACTTGTTAAAAGGTAATTCTGTGTGCAATCCTCTACAGTTACTCAGGCATTTAATATTAATTACAATCCCTCCTATAAGCTAAAGAGGTTTATTGAGAAACTAAAGTAAAAATCTTCCACGATATCTTCCATTGCTGCCATCAAACATTGCCCGTTAGACTTTGGGGTAGAAATTACCTAATCCTGTGGAAAAGCTTGAACTGAAAGGTGGGCATCATAGGCTGCTTCCATTCTTACTGCTGTATTTCACAGGTGAAAATGGTCAGTGAAAACCTACTGTGCTTCTGTACACCTCTGCCATAGATGCAGCTAGTAACAATGGCTCATGTTTCTGTTTTCTGATCCAACTGATTCTTAGCTACTTGCTCTTTGCCCTCCAGACCTCCTCCTGTGGCTCGACGATGCTCGATTTCACATAGAGGAAAAATGTTGAAACAGCTGTAAGGAGACTGTTAAAACTATGCAATAGGGAAAAGAGGGTCAGTTCTCTCCTGGTTTTTACCAACATATAAGGAAAAGAAATTATGTTGGTACTAACTCTGTGCACTCACTGACACTCAGATTAAGAAAAAATAGCTATGAGGGTACTTATTTGGACTTCTGGGTCATGTTTTTCCAACTAACCTATGGATGTGTTATTGCTGGTGTTTTGATTTTTAAACTGAAGTATGTATTTGCAGGAATTCAGAGGCTGAGGCATCTTAAAAAATACACGCATGCCACCACAGTTTGAGGTTTACAATAGCATTCTACAACTACTAAAATATTGTGATTAATCTGAATTCTGTCCGAGTATGCTGACCACTGGCATCCTTAATATTAGTTTAGGTTGAATGTTTGGTAATTTTTTGAACTAGAAATCATCTCAGAAGAATAAAACCCCAAATAATAATTAAGCAAGTATATTAAAAACTTTCCAGTCACAGAAAACTAGCAGTTTACATCTTGTGCATATGTGTCCTCCTGTGTGTCTCTGGTGGTATTTTTCACACCAGAGAAACACATGTAAAGATGTCTTTCTTTAGGTGCTTTATGAAAACATTTCATTACTGTTCTTATTACATTCCCAATTCTGTTTTTTTTTAAGTGAACAAATACATAGCGCCTCCTCAGATTTTCTGACATCAGCTACCTTGAAATTAAGGCTTCATACAAGATGGAACCAAAGGGGTTGGGTGAGAGAAGAGAAATGGAAGGACTGATTTGTTTTAAAATCCACTTTTTTAGCTGAGGGAAATGATTGTTTCTAATCATCATAGATTTTCACATTCTTTTGTCATATCTGATTGCTAGTGTCTAGCACAGAAGGGTGCAGTCAAGCACTTTGCATATGTAATTATTTCTGTATGGAATTATTTCTAATTGCTACTTAGTATAATAGGCCATAGTGATCTAAATAGTTTAAAATAGTAATAATTATTCTTATATCGTCATAAGCTTCAGCTCTAAATGAACAAATTAAGGCTGACAGATGCATGGGATCTTTGCACAAAGATCAGATTCTGAAAAAAATCCAAAGGAACAAAAATGTCACTGTTTTGTGACCATGGGATCTTAGTATATCAATAGACAGTACTTCCACTACCTAATTATCAGTTTGGTATCCATTCTTGTTTTTTCTGGAAGTCAATCTGTAGACTTCATCTAACAAATTTTGTTTGCATGTTGTATTAGGCAAGTTGTTCTGAAGTCTGAAATCCCATGCAGGGTAAGTATAGCAAGGACGGCGGCAAGCTTCCTGCTATTGCTCGTCTAGTGTGTTTCATGCCAAGTCTTCAGGGAGCATCTCTTCAGATGGGCAAAATCATTCTAACCTGCAGAAATGTCATCAGAGGTGCCAGTAAATTGACAGTTGATTCTGTATGCTGCAATATTAACATTGAATTGGAGTGGGTTGTATTTTATGGATAACGTAGCCCTGTATGTGTTTTTTAGGATAACCTGTACTATTTATGCATGTGGAACATCTCTTGAATATTGCGAAGCTGCACTTCTGAATGCATCTTAAAGATTTAGAAATTAAATACCATATTGGTTTTAATAACACGGATATTTTTTTCACAAAACCTTATTCTTTTTCATCTTTAGCTTTTGTTGAGAAACTTTCTTTCTGTAGCCTGATTACTGAATATTATTTATTGTTTTGAAAGCTCTGTGAAGAAAATTATGTTTTAGCTTGCCTAATAAAATATTTCTCACAAAATTATTCACTATCACCTCCTGTGATTTTTAGTTATGTTCACACAGTTCCCAGCTGCATTATCTACCCCCAATGTAGAAAATTAAGTCAATGTAAAAGTATACTCTGTTTTTTAAAAAGAGGTCACGAATAGCCTTTCTTCCCTTGCTAGTCACCAGTGTTCTTATTACGCTTCATTTATATAGTTGGAGGATTTGGGAGAACCAGCTGGGCCCCCTGTCTGCACTCATCAAGAGTTAATTTCTGAAAGAGGTGCTGTTGTCATGAACAAGTGCAGAAGGTACTCTGGTGGTCCTGCCAAACAACAAGAGCTCTTAATTAGCAGCAATGTTCAATCAGACTGCTTAACCTGCCACAGAGCGGAGGAGGTCATGTTCCTTCCTGATGCACTGCCAGCCTAAAAAGCACCCAAGAACTGATCCCAAACATTGGGGTTTTTTTAAACATGTACTTGGTTCCTAGAGGCAAGGAAGGCAAGGCATGATCTGTTGTGGAAAGCTGTCAGCATTACAGTGAAGTGTTATTTTTTGAGGGATGTAGAGATTTCTTCTTCTGTATAGAATGCTGTGTGATTTTTGAGGGAAAAATGTTTTTCATCCTAGTACTGACAAATATGAAAATTCATAGACTTTCTGTGGCTTGATTCTGATGTGGGAGGGATCGCCTTGGACTTTGGGTATGTTGTGGAAGATTTGCTATCTTCAAAAATAAAAGTGGAGGCCAGTGATGCTTTGCAATGCATTCTTTATTCTCATCTGCAGATCTTGTGATATTTGCTTAACAACTAATGGCATAGAATGCATGTCAGAGTTATTGGAGGGAAGTTTCTGAGAGTGGTGTGACTGCCTTGGAGGCCTTTAGCTGTAATGTAGAGCACAGGATGTAAAGTGCTAACTGATTAATTCCTCTAAAAGTCAAATTCTTGAGTTACTAATTATTGTATATAAATTATGAGTGCTAGATGTCTACAAATGTAGGGAAGTATTTTGTAGGATGAGTATAAATAGCACATGAACAAGGAGCTGAAAGTAAAAGTAAATAGTTTATTGCTATATGAGCAACTCCAAGTAAAGAGGTCCACTAAGTGGACAAAATTTTTGAAAGCAAAATGCAGCAGATGCCAGAATATCAGTAATGGTAAAGTTTCAAGAAAATTTGCCACTTGAAGCAATGGAGCTGCTTGTTTGCCCTTTTCAGTGGTAATCAGTAGTTTAAATAAAAACAAATAAAACAAGCAAGCAAACAAACAAATAAAGTTACACCTGAGCTAAAACCTAAGGATCCACATCTTTTGGTTTATATTAGTTATTTCAGTTGATGGTCCTCTTCCACTGGCAGGATTTTGGTTAATACTGCAGGAGGAAAAGGCAGCATTTTTATGCTTTCACATCTTTTCCATCTTAGTGTTCAAAATTGACATATAGTGTGAAAATTGACATGTAGTGTGAAAATTGACATATAAAGTTGCTTATATGCTCATTGCCAATTAAAAAGGGAAATAAAAAGCTGGGGCCCCATCTTAAAGTGAAAGAGTGTCAGGTTTTTTCATTAAAAGATCTCCTTATACTGCTTACATTGAAAAATCTCTTACTATTGTGATAGTATAATTTCAGTCAGTTGCAAGAGTTGGATAGTTAAGGGTATGTTCGGCAGGGATTTAAGTTGCAGATGTAGATGATTAACAGGAAAATCAGGATGGAGGAAACTGAAACTGTAACTACTGTTTCAATAGGTGTGCAGAAAGTTGTCAGTAAGATTGTGTAAGACATTTCAGTTCTACACACATTTCAACCTTTCTTTCTTTTTGTTTGAAATATACAAGGAATTCTGAATATGGAAAGAATAGATCCCAGAAACTTTTTGTTTGTTGTATCACAGGAAGATGCTGTGAACCACAGAGCTAAAAGGAGCTAACTACTTGAAGCTAAATTTTATAAGGAACAGGCTTAATAGTGTAGAGATTTTAATTTTTTTCCCAAAGAATAGCAGTATTTATTTTTTTCTTAAAATTCTCTATTTTAAATGATTGAGATAATTGTTAAAGTAACTTATTAAAACAAGAAAAATATTCACAAGACATGATAGTACAATTTATTTAAAGATAGGAATGATTTTAGTGAAAACCTCAGTAGGATGTGAAGGAACTAATAAGTGAAATGTGAGAAGATTAACTTTATATTTTGTGCTTTAACAGTGATGGGAATTTAAGACAATTAACACCAAGGATATGTATTGCTCTATGGGAAGAACGAGCTGAAAATATGGAATTCTTATTTAATACATAGTTCAAAATTTATGCATCCTTTATATTTTTATATTTGGAAATAACTATATATGTGCACATATAAGGGTATATGCATACACACACAATGAGACAAAATTGAGGGGTGATTGGGAAGTCTCTTGTGCTGAGAAGACTCTTTGAGGGTATAAATGATTACTGTTTACAGTAACATTTAGGGCCAAAATGAGTACCTGGGCTGAGGTGAGCTAAGTAATTTCTCTGGTGTTGCTGTTTTGATGTTAACACATAACTGTTCACTGTTACTAATATAGTTACCTTATAAAACTGTAGCGGTCTGACAGCTGTTTCCTACCTGTGTAAGAAAATGTTTCTATGCTTTTGTTGCTTGATTACTCTCCTAGGTTAGCTCCTGAGATCGATGCATATACTGTACACTGTAGTATGTGTTACAACTTAGCAGTGTTATGCACAGGTGAGATAAAAAGGACTGTTTGTTACACTTGTAGAAGCACCTTTTTGGTTGTTTTTTGGTGTGTTTTGTTTTTTTTTTTTGTTTTTGTTTTGTTTTGCTTTTTTTTTAAATGTTCTTAGAGCCTTGGTGTTTTAGGACAGTGATCATCCAACTTCTTTGTAAGTAGTTTAAATTAAAAGAACCAATGCCGATAGTTGTGTGTGTAATAGTGTCTTAAGTGTATCAGAAATAACTTTTTAAAAGTTGGTTACATTCAGAATGAAATAAAATTATAATATGAGCAGAAGAGTCTTCTGAGGAAGAGAAGAGACAGGTTGTTGTCATAAGTCCCTTTTATGAGATCTTTGCTTTGGCGAAAAAAGCTGGCCCAAAGAGGCTTCTCGTACTGAAGATGTGTAAATGAAGTGGAGTTTAAGATTATGTAGCATTTTTTAGTCTTTTTTATCTATTATATATCATTTGAAAACAGGACCTTTAATGCCACTGAAAGCAAGGATAATTTCTATAAAATAATATTACATAAATGTTAATAAATGCAACCTTTCATTTTTAATTTTGTACATAGGATTGAACCTGGAGAGTAAGGCTTTTTCTTTTTACTTTGTAATGATTTGTGAGATTAAGTAGATTAGAATCATGCCAGGACAGGGTATTCAGTATCTCTTTTTCAGCACAGTTTGCAGGTGCCTGTGCCCTTAAGATAGAAACAAGTAACTGTGTGTCTGCCATCACTATTGAAGGATATTGTCTTATTACAAATGGTGGCTTGCTGTTAGAACTCTTGCATTCACATAATGCTGTATGATGAAAAAAAGAGACCAACCATTTTCATAGAGGAAAAGCATGTTGGAAGTCTTACAGTGAAGATATTGCATAAATGGTTTTGTACATAGGTGTTTATCATGATACATTGTGTACATTGTTCTGACAGCTTTGTACAGCTTAGAAGAATACAGTGTATGTGCTGAGTGAGGACTGAGACAGGAATGTGTGCTGTTTTCTTGAAAAGCATAAGTGCTCTTTGTCAAGCCAGCTTGTTATTTGTAGGATGCCAGTTATTATCTTCCCAGATTTGTTTTTCCTTTCCAGTTGCCATTTTGTGTAATTGTATGTTTTTGTAAGTTCAGATTCTGAAAGATAAGGATGGGAATATGTAGGTGGAACTGAAAATAAGAAGTTTCACTGCTGAATTAAGAAAATTTGTAGACCTTGAAATTTAAGGTCCTACTTTTAACCTAATGGTAACTACATAATAATTATGTGCTCTTTGTTTGCTCTCTTTTCATAATTGAAGTTAAATTAGGACATCTGAAAGACTGAATTTCAGATGTCCAGCCCACAAACTAAAGCCTAGATTCAGTGGAAGGCAGCAAGAAAAAGAGCATATCAACCCATGAGGCAGTATAGTTTTCTTAATTGTGGTAAATGTTGTATGGGTTAATCAGTATACAAAAAAAAGGAAAAAACATATTTTTAAAATTCATATTATGAGCCTAAATGTACAAGTAATTTTTTGACTATTCATATTGAACTTGATGTTGAGGTTTTGACCAGTTTTTCCTTTCAAGGTCTTGAAAAGTCTCTTCTAGCCTTAAAGTCTTTCAGAAAAAAGTTAATCTTTGCCCATTTTTTGCCCATCATCTTATTCTTGTTCTGTCTTCTCATCTTATTTTTAAACTGTAGTGTCTTTGAAACAGAGACCGGTTTTACTGTACCATAAGTAACAAAGTGAAGTCTCCTTCATAATTTGGAGAGGGTAATTACTTTCAGCCTGAACTTTTCTTGCAGTTTTCAGTTGAAAAATATTTTTCAAATTCCTTGCTAGGAAAAGGAAGGTTGCATTGTGCTTTGCTGACAAACAGCTGATGTGGGTTGTTGCTGAGATGATTTCATACAGTGAGTAGAAGTACGATGTTTCCCACTGAGCTTTGCTTCTTAATTTCTGTACCTTTAAAAATGAAGGTGTTGAATGTGCGAATTTCTCTATTTTTTTCTCTCAAATAAGGTGAGATACCTATAGTTGTAAAATTAAGGAGGGTATTCCTTAAGCAGAAGTGGAGGCAGGCAACCGTTTAGAATGGATCATGTCCATTACCGTCACTAAATGCAATTGTACTGGAATTTTAGATAGGCAGAAAGTAATTGCACAGCTGGCATTTAGCCAGGGATCTTCTATTTCTGTACTGTAATACCATGCATAAAGTATTTCATAGAATGAAAAGAGAATATTCTGTGTATTGCAATGAAGTTAACAATAGTTACTTCAAAGGATGCTTGCACTGTAATATGCCCATGATTCACAAATAATTAAAACTTCAAGACCTAAAAGTATCTTACAGCTCTGCACAGAGATGAGCCTCTGTTCAATTTTGTCTGTAATTTCACAGACTGGAGTGAGATTTAAGAATTTTTTGCAGTAGATATACATGGTTTTTGCGTCAGTGTATTGGGCCTGGGTTGTGTGTCTTGGAATGCATTTGGAATCTCTTCAGTGGTTACAGATGTATTTGATCTCATTTGCGTCATTACAAGCAGAAGAAGTCAAAATAATTCTTTCAAACTTGATTTGATGAGTGTCAAATGTGTATTTTAGAAAGGAAGAAGTGTCATGAAAGTTCACTGTTTTGATTTTTTCAGCTTGAGGAAAATGTTTGAACATTTGATTAGCTACCAAAGACTAGATTCTTGTAAAGGTGGGAAGGCCTGACAAAGTCAATAGTTTCTTTTGTGCTTGTATGTCATTTAATTTGTAGTTTAGCTTAAGTTGTTTTGCTGTATTCCGTCTTGGGTCTCTACTGCATGGATATGAGATTGTGTAGACACCATCTCCAAGAGTACCGTACTCATTGTATTATAAGGCAAAGGCACAGCATATTTGAATGCCTGCAATAATGTCATATTTCTGGCACATGATGCATGTGGTTATGGGATAATAAAATGTTTTACATAAAACCTTTTCCTATAAAAATTTTGCAGACATTTGCACATCCACTGTTTGATTTGTTAAGGGCTTTAATCCCCAGCCACGGGGTATGTGATAAACATGTGAGTTACAGCTCAATCTTACTGTTGTGCTATTCTCTCTGATTTTTTAGAAATACATGTTATTGATCTGTGTCACCCATGGGACTGGAAATAGTGCACACAGGCCTTCACTTCCTGCAAAGTTAGAAGTTCAGAACCTGAACAAGGCATATCCTTCAAATTGTTTTGTATGAGATACTTTGGTGAACACACAAAACCCTTCATAACATTATCATGCAGAGTAGTAACACAGAGTAGTAGACCAGTAGTGGCCCATGTATCTATGTCACCAACTGTATAATTTTTCAGAAACAGTGCTGCTATGCTTTTTGTGCTTTTATACCATCATCGCTCTGTGGGTTTTGAAATGTTTCACCAATAGTTATCATTTAGCTTTCCAAGATCTCTTAGAAACACTGTGGATGAATAGTGATTAAGTGCATACTAACATGGGGAAACAGAACCACAAAAATTATGATTTTACTTTGGATCCTCCAAAGACATACATGAAAAATTGTTTATGGGAAGATCCAATACTGTCAAAGTAGGATTGAATAGCAAGTAGTGACGTCTAGACAAATCAAATTGATTTTATCTAATAATAGTAGGTTGAAACTAATGTTTAATCCATTCCTTGCATGCAATCTTGAATATTCAAAACTGCTAGAAGAGGGGGACTTTGATCAAAATGTCTGTGTTATTTCCCCTCCACTTTGATTGGCAAGGTTTGTTTTATGAAGTGCAGACTTATACTGATGAGTTTATCCTACTCAGCTTCTTGTTTCTTTTCTGTGATTATATACGTGTATACTTAAATATATATGTATAATTTTCTCTGCTTAAGTGATGTCTAAACTGAACTTTGCAATGCCCATGCCATCCTCATATGATAGCCCAATACACGCCCCTAACGCTAGGGTAGAAAAATGCTCATCAGGACTACAGAGTTTTTGTGGCAATAGAAACTTAATCCCAGTTCATCTGGGAAAAAGGCAGCCATGCGAACAGCTGCATTTCATGAGGCCTCATGGCAAACTGCCTTGCAGATAATGTTTTCACTGAGTTGCAAGACAACCAAAACCATCAACATACAGTTCAGAGATGTCAGTCAGCCATGCAAATAACTTTGCATTGTTTGGGAAGGCACATCTGTAATTATGTATTACTTCTTTCAATTTACTGGATTGCTAGAAAAATTTCACTAGAAAAGGTCCATGGGGTTTTGCTGATGTTCATGTGCACTGCCAATAGAAGGGAAGCCAAGGGGGTAACTTAATTTTAACTGCAAACCTTTTTTTTTCTGTTGCTAGAATGAGTTAATTTTTGTGTGTTTATGTGCACCTAATAGGATCTTACAGGCATTGTTTGGACTTACCCTCACAGTGTCCGTTCCACCTGAGAAGAACTGCTTAAGTTATAGTGAGTTTTGCTTAATGGACTGAAAAATAGAGCATTCTTCTGCTGTCACATTCTATATTTTATGGTCTCCTTTCTCAAATTCAATCATCTTTTCTTTGTGAAGTATCCTAAAAGGTAATGAATACAAGGAAATTAAATTATAGGAACTCTTCAATAACACAAATAAATGTTTATGTCAGAGGAGGGATAGAGTGTGATAAATAATCAAAGATGTATTTTATCTTAACTTCCAGGAAATTTTCTTGACGGATTTTAAAAAACATTTAAAATTGAGAACTTGACACTGTGTTTAGTGATTTTTGGAAGCCACTTTACTTTCTCTGATGTTGGAGTAGCTAATATAAGTTTTATTGCTTGAAATATGTAACTTGAGAGAAGAATTTTTGCACTATTAACGTTTTTTATAGTAGCTTTTTAAAATGGATAGTCCAACCTTCAGTTGCTGCATCAGATGTGAAGATTTTGGTACATTAAAAATAAAGTCTTTTCATCTTTTGTTGTTGCTAAACTACAGAGAATTTCCAGGTAGTGTCACACTGTAAATATGTGCCTCCTAATTTCAAATTGAGAGTTACACTCCTTTTGTTGTCTTTGGCTTGTATTGCTGCATGTCTCAGCTTTCAGGATCTGTATAACAAAAAACTCCATCAGAGAATTAGGTTCTGCCCTGCATATTGACAGAGGTCTTTTGATCATGTCTGCATCTGACTTTGAAATAAATGTTTCATTTCTTGCTGCACAGCAGTATCTGATGGGTAAAAGTGCTCTGCCCGCGCTGAGCATTTAGCGTGTATCTTGCCTGTTAGTAAACTTCAGGCTCTGCTTGCATTCTGATGTATAGCCGTGGAATTAGTGTAGCACTTCTGCAACTTGATACCTGAAACAGTTTACTCTCTCTACAAGAGAAATGCCCCTAGAATTCCAGAAAATCTGTGTGTTTATGATCTGAATATGCTCATGATAAGAACCCATATATTGAGTGATAGTCAATTCATTTTCTGTTTCAAAAGTCAGTTCTTTCTGTCTCTTCTGCTAATACTAGTGTGAATGTTGTATGTGAGAAAGAATCAGTTCCCTATGATGGATGGTCTACAAAGATAAAAGATGTGCCACTGCTGTCTAAGTAAGTCTTGTGTTTTATCTGTACTCGACCTTGTCAACCTACAGTATGTAAATTCTGGCCCCATTTGAATTTTTTGGTTGAATCATTTGAGCCCCCCAGGTGAAGGCTCAGAGGCTACAAGTTACACAAACACAAAATGATGGTTCCTGGCCCAGAGCTTACAAATTGTGAATGAGAAAAAGACCTACAGGGACAGGATGACTATGGGATGTTAGATATAATTATAGTGAAAAGGGTCTCAAAAGTGAATGCAAGAAGCTCATACTTGCTGCAATAGACAAAATAGTCCTACAAAAGAATACAAGGCTGATACGAAGCTGAATTTTGCAGGTTTATCCTGGATGGATAGGAATACGGTGTTCTGATACGTTAGTCTTATGTCCATGATTGAAAAATCAAAATTATTTGTGGAGTACTTGTTGAAAAAGTCATTTTTTTAAAAAAAAAAAAATGAAAACCAGCTGAAAGGAAAAATATTTCCTCACCCTATTCTTTCTCAGTTATATTCAACACTAAATACATTGTGAAACATGGAGGAGACAGACAACTGCAAACACATGACATTTACAACTGCAACTTTATTAATTCTGTGAAGAGTTTCTTGTTAAAATTTTATTATTGGAGAAAGGGAAAGGTGATAATGTTTTCTTCAGTGATCTTTCTCCTTTTAGATGCTTAACTCCTTAGTATCACAGCTGAAGTGTTTAAACGCTCTTCTTAAAACTAAGACCCATGTGGAGTGTACATTACCGAAGAGCTTCCAACTCTAAAGCAGGTTATGACCCATTGGATGTTGTTTTAGGATGCAGCTATTTATGGGTAAGTGTGACACAGAGTAATAATCAGATGCAGATCATTAAATGAAGATAGGGTGGTTGAGTATCAGTTTTTAAGAGAGGTTCTGGAAGTTTGAGTCAGCAATTGAGTGTAGGTTAAAAAACCAAATTTACTGTTGTAACAAAGGCAATGAGGACTGATATTCATATAAAAGTGCTTAAAAATGTGCTACATTTAAAATGTACAGTGTAATCCTTCCACTTCTACTCAGCGCTGGGAGTGCTTATCTGGAGTTATTGGTCCAATTTTCATCACCAAGCTTCAAAAGGTGTGAATTTGTTGGGCAGAGTACAAAGCAGAGAAATTGGTTCAGAGTTTAGGAAACATGACTCCTTAGATGGGGAGAGTAGGATATAAAAGAACTATGTTTCTTTCATCAGAAGAAGACAAGGCTGGTATAAAGAATCCTTTAATCAAGTCGTTGGTTCCTTACATGGAAAAAATGAATAAGCATTTCTCTATTTTCAGTGGATGCGAGGCAACATTTTAATGCAGAAATGCAGATGTAGTATTTTTTTTTTCTTTAAAATTGCTGATGAAAGGTAGTTTGCTTGAACAAGCTGTTTCTTCTCCTTCATTGTGAGTTTTTATGAATAGTGTGAAGAAAGTTCTACCAAACATGGAAAACGAAGGAAAAAGACTTAGATAGCACTTGAGGTTACTTCCAATCCTCTGTGACTGTGGTGTAAAATTGTGTCTTAGATTTACAGTTAGATTTATCTGTCAGCATTGGCCTGTTGTCAACAGTAGGGTTTCAGTTTACTTCTGTGCAGTTGTGGCTCATTTCGGTATAAGTATGCGTACAAGGAGCTTGCCTTCTGCTGATGGGGTAGATTTTTACTTTGCATAAATGTGTGAACTACTGATTCTTTTCCTTCTACATATTTATTTATTTTATTAATTTCTGACTATTTCTGAGTGGTTTTGCATAGTACCATATATATATGTGTGTGCTGATGCTTCCCATTTAACATTCTTCCCAGCTGATTTTTCTCCATCTCCAGAGCCAAAGGAATTATTTACTGCAGACCACTCTAACCTTGCATAAGACCTTACTGTTTCATTTAAAATAAAATACCACCATGTCTGCTCACAGTTTCAGCTTGAGTAGTGTTAAGTACTGCTAAGAGTCATAGTATCGTGTAACTAATCCTCCAAATCTTCCTCCTTCTCTTTGATACTTGTTTCTGTTCTATATGGTCGAATGGTTTTGCTCATTCACCTACTAGCAGAACACCCCTATACTAAGGCCTCACATCTGACTAAGCTTTAGTACAACTCAATTCAAGTTGCAGGGTCTACTGAGCACCTGTTTTGTAGAAATGTATCAGTAAAGCTGAATGTGAAAGTTTCTTTTCTACACCTGTACTTTGCTTTCACTTTACAGCTGAAGAACACACACACACAGACACAAAACAGGTGAAGGAAGACCCAGAGGTCTGTCAGGGGGTTCAGAAATTATTTCTGATAGATTTCAACTATTACTTTATGAGTACTGGTTACCTATCTGGCGAGAAAATGCAAGAATGGCATGTTGTCAAGCACATCCCCTGAGAGCTAGTAATGGACAGCAGGACTCGTGACCAGATTCTGGCTGTTGACATACTGTAACAGAGTGATGCTGAAACAGGGGTGGGGGGAGAGGGAGAAATGACAGGAGATGAGCTGTCAGTTTTCTTTGGTTTTCATACAAGAAAGTTGAAATGCTGTTTATAGTGATATACAGTTTGAATTGGACATGTTACATTTGTCAGTACTTGCAAGTGATTATTGAGATTACTAAGGTAATGCCAGAATGAAAGGCATTTTTAATTTAGCAATATTTGGTATATTCAGACTTCATCATCCAATATGTGCAAATGCTATTGCTCAGGAAAGTGGCAAGATACCGAGATCCAAGTATAGATTTACCTGGGGACCTATATGGCTTCTTGCCCTCTACAAACTACTGCTTAACCAAGTAGGCATGATCCAGATACATGATTCAGGATGCAGCCCTCCCCACTTAAATGTCATCTCTTTTCAGCTCAGTGCTTTACCCATTCATCCACCTCTCACGGTTAAGGTATTTATGCGTCTTTTATTGTCTTAAAATGAGCATTCCTGTGAACTTTACAGAAGCAGGAAGTTCCTGCTTTTCTTGCATTTGAAGAATATAAAGTAAAAAGGCTACATGGTGATCTTTGGTTTTTTTCCTGCCCACCCTGACAAAGAGAATCCACTGTTTCAGGACATGAATATCAGCTACATTTGTTTTGAGTCTGTGGTTAAAATCTACATTATGATGACTGTTTCTGAAGTCTACAGAGGATACTGTGGCCAGCATAAAGTAACTTCCTTATTTTGAAATTCATTCTTAATCATCCATGAAATTAACTATTGGAGTCTGCCTTCAAGTTGGCACAGTCTAATAGGGGTTTTAAAAATATGTAACAACAGAACTTCTCTGTTCTTTATTTATATGGTTTTGGATGTTGGCTCTTGCCTGAGAAAAGTGCTGTATGCTTTAATACTGAATTTAGAAATCTTGTGGTTTCTGTTGGCACTGTGAAGGAAGAGCTAGTATAAGACTCTCGTACTTGATGAGAGCATTTTTGTGTGTTAATCATTAGACACATGAATACAGAGCCAACTGAGTTCAGCTATTGTGTTTATTGCCTTTTTTCATTCACCATAAAAAAAAAAGGCAATAATTTTTCTGAATTACTATCTTTAACATGATCTGCAACTTGGAATCAGAAAAAAACCAAAGTGTCATGAGTTCTTTCTTCACACAGGGAACAAGCAATTGCTGGGATATTCTATTTAGGGATGTTGAAGTGTAATGTTCAGGATTTATAACCCAGCTCAATGCTTCATTTCAAGTCAGCTCAACAATGAATTTGAAGTACATATGTCTTTTATGCCTTATGAAGGTTCTAGTTAAGATAACCCATGTTGCTACTCTGGCTGGTAGCCAGACTCCTCATCCAAAAGTGCCTTCCCTGTGAAGCATTGTATAGCTTAACAAAGAGGAATCCCAAATAGGATGGTAAATATAACTACTTAGTGAAACCTGACACTTCAGGGGGAAACTGAGGCATACAGAAGCCTGGTAATGTTGCCATGGGTAGACGTGTTTCAAGGTTTAAATCATTCACAACTTTAGTATTTCCATATAGTTGAACCAACTTATACTTTTGACTAGGCTGAAAATGCCCCCATAAAGCATTAAGTATTTTAAAGGAAAAATGCCTTTTTTTTTAGACAAATTAATTCTTCCTTCTCTTAGAGAATAGTGTTTTTTTCTGAATCTGTATTTTCTATGAAAAAAATGTGTATAAGAAAAACATCTGATTGGGTCTTATAATGCCTTTTAAAACATAATATTCTAAACTTCACTTGCTAAACAGTGTATTTCAAATAATAACTAAAACAGTAGAGCTAAATCGCCACTTTCCAAGAACTTCTTTTAAAAATGTCTCCACTGGAACATTTTTTCTTTAAACAAAAAAATACCTTTTTTCCCAGGCTTGCATTGAATTTATCATTTTGTATTAATCCCTTACATCATACTTAAGAAATTTCTAGGTGCAACATATCTAGTTTTTTTTAATGGTAAGGGAGAAAAAAATTGACATTTTGTCTGTGGGAGTTTTGCAGTTAAATTCTGGGCTTATTGATATAGCAAGAATACAGTGCTTTTGATTGCTTTTGCACAGCAAACCCACGTTAGTAATATTTTCTTCAAAGATTTTGTATTTTGCAGTGCTTAATGGAAAAAAGGGCATGCAAGTAAAAGAATTATGCTTTACCTACCAGTCTGTGAGCCCAGCGTTGATTTATAATAGTTGTAACACCTGGGAAAAATTATGCAGTTGTAATTAATGATGAGTAACATGTCAAAATGCCATCTTCATGATGAGGCTGATAAACATATATTGTACAGTCAACCCATGTCATAAAAATAAGAAAGCGAACAAGTGTTCAAAACTTACAAGAAGTCCTGTGTGTATGTTTAAATTACACAGTGGAAAGGCAAATAAACATTTTTAAATTGAGACTTAAATGATTTTGGCCACCAGTGGAAATTTGCATGAAATTTTAGCTAATTCTTTCTCACATTAAAAATATTTTACAGAAAGAATGTTTAACGAACTAAGAGGTCCTTCAAAGGTAAAGTCTAGTCTATAGACCACAAGAAATCAAACAATGGAAAAATATGCTCTTTTTTAGTATAGGAAAACTATGGAGTGTACCTTTAGAAAGAGGAGAAAAAATATTTTTCAGTTAGCAATGGATTAGGAAAGCTAAACGGTACTGCATCCTAAATTTTGAGCACAATATATGTTGAAGTCATAGAGTAAAAGAAAGAAAAGCAATTTAGAGAAGAAAATTCAAAGGATTTTACAGTATTCTCTTACCTATAAATTATTTGTGATTTTAAGTATGACTGGTTTTGATGAGACTTTCAGTAGTACTTTTCAGTTGCATGCTCTACCAGTGAGGAGGGGCACAGGAAGCTGGAAGGGAGCAGAGACAGGACACTTGACCTAAACTAGCCAAGGAGATATTCCATACCACAGCACGTCATGCCCAGTATATAAACTGGGGGAAGTCACCTGGAATGGCAGACTGCTGCTTGAGTTAGACTGGGTATTGGTGGGCAGGTGGTGAGCAATTGCATTGTGGATCACTTATGTTTATTGTTTTTTCTTTTCTCCTTTTAGTTTTATGTTCTCTCCCCTTGTTACTTCCCTTATCATTAGTAGTAGCAGTAGTAGTAG
>JBCJKH010081121.1:0-26454 GCA_039877255.1 Loriculus beryllinus
ACGAGCTGTGTGGCTGGGTTTAAACCACGACACCAGTTCTGGTGAACAGGGTGAAGCTGATGAACCATTTGAACCATTACAATTCACAGTATTTATAGAATCTAAGCAGAGCACATACTCTGTTTTTAAGATGTCCCATTCATTCAAAGGAAGATTTTAATTTTTTTTTCATGCCGTATGATGATTACCAAAATTACAAAATCTTTGCTGAGTGACCAAGTAGCTTGAGAAGAATTTGAGCTATTCCTTCATATCTTCTCTGATGCTTATTTTGTCTTAGCTGTAGTTTTTAGTCCCAATTAACAAAATACTTTGAGATCAATCAAAAACTGATAGTGAAGTCCAGCATCTGTTCTCTCAGATTGGAAGTCATTTAACAGATGGTACAAAATTGGAGTATCTTTTTTTCTTCCAAACCTCTCTTCCTTACCATGATAGCTGCCACTAAAAAAATTGGAGGCTATAATCAGAGAAAAATAGGGATAACAAATATCTGAATTTGTTATTGAAGAAAAGGTTGTAGTGAATTTATTAATTTATGAAGGCAACTGTTAAGCTCTTCTGTCTAGTTATAATCCCAGAGCCTTGGGCAGGCTTTCAAAGCAGAAACTTCCCTTCCTGAGCCTTCAGAGAGGACCTCAGGGAAGAATGACTAGTTTAAAACTCTTTGATGTGTTGGGTGGCTGTGGCTTTACTATGGCAGTAGCCAAGTGCTGGCCCAGCTGCTTTTTGGCTGTGAATGGCTTGGCTTCAGAAAGTGGGGTTAGCAATAGGCCATGAAGTGTTCAACCAGGGATCTCCCCTGGAGCGAGGCCATGCTTCATGATTGAAAGGGTCAAAGCCTTTCAGAGGAAAGAAGCATTCTTTGGCCGCTTAGCACTTGTCTCCAGCTTGCTGGGAGAAGCTGCAGTTTCAGATTTTCAGCACTGACTCAGAAGGTTCAGAAGGCAGAAAGTCTGAATTATGAGGTTCTGTTGGTTTGGTTTTGAACTTTTTAGGGAGCGGAGTGCATTTTGCTGCTTTTGCTCAGGCCAGTTCATACAGGTAGTAATTGCTAAGGTATAATTAAAACATCTGAACTTTCTGGAGATGATTCTTCTGCTTATCTCTTTTTGCCCTACTGTCATAAGACATGATCAGATGTTTTAGATGGAAAATTGTGGTTGATGGGAGTTTTGCATTAATTCTGCCAGGGTGAAGGTTTCATTCTTTCTTGTTAACTTGCTGATTATTATGGGGATGCTATGTTCTACATGACTTTCTTTTCTAGTTGCATCTTTTCTGGATAAATACTTAGTTTAACTTGGAGTTAATCAATGCTCATGCCTTATCGAATTGAATTTATCCATATTTAAGATACAATGAGGTGCTGGATCAATTGAAGAGCTGCTCCAGTGGCTCAATATCATTTCAATTTTTACCTAGCTGTGTCTTGAAATTGACTGGTTTTTATGCATTGTGGACATATAATTTGCAATTTTGGATAGGTCTCGTATATAATCAGAACATTTTTATGCTTCAGGCCCTTGTTAAAAAAGGTCAAAACCTCTTCTGGTTCTTCTGGCCATTAATTGTGTTTGTAATGTATTAGTCTTCCTGATTAAGTGTCTGCAGATTAGCATAATGTGAGTGTGTGCGAGGATGCAGCTCCACGGATTGTGCCTTATACATGCTGGTTTATGTACATATGTAAACATAAATGCTGCAATCGGAGCTTGGTTTTGAGAGAAATATTATCAGTTGTACTTTCAAAGTGTGTGGGTTTCTATTACAAGAAAGAGACAGAAATATTAATTCATCTAACAAGGCTATTTAAAAGCAGGGCAGATCACAGAAGGTCTTTTTTTGATGCAGTGGTGGGATAATGCTGTAGAGTCTATAATTTGTGTTTATCCGGCCTGAGCTAGGAGACTGCACTGCCATGCTGGTGGTATTGTCTGTCTGGTTTTAGAAGGTAAAACTTCTGTCCAGTATTGTTTACTCACCCTGAGTAGGTCAGGTAGTTCTAATTTCTGGTCCCTTTGCATGTGTTAGAATTTCAATATGAAATTCTCCCATAGTTATGTGATAGAATCACAGAAGAGTGGGTTGGAAGGGACCTTTAAAGGTCATGGAATCCAGTCTCACTGCCGTGACCAGCAACATCTTTAACTAGATGAGGTAGCCCAGAACCACATCAAACCTGACCTTGAATGTCTCCAAGGATGGGTCATCTGCCACCTTGCTGGGTAACTTGTGCCAGTGTTTTGCCACCCTCATTATAAAGAATTTCTTCCTCACGTCCAGCCTGAATCTCCCCTTTTTTAATTTAAAACCATTGCCCCTCATCCTATTGCAACATGCTCTACTAAAAAGTCTCTCCCCATCTTTCTGATAAGCCCCCTTTAACTGTTCCAGGAGGCGGGTATGTGAAGGAAACCAGAATCTGAGAGAAATGCAGTAATTCTTCAGGAACTAGCAGTGCTGCAAGGACATAAAATATAAATAATATATAAACATAAATGTAATATGAATAAAGTAGAGATGGAAACTCATCTTGGGTATTACAATGTGTGTTGCAGGGCAGAGGCAGGAATGCTCCCCTGAGGTCATGTGGTCTCAGACTGCCATTCGGAATAGCAAGCTTTTTAAATTCTGGAAGGCATTTATTTATTTCTGGTTAAAGTTTTCCTATTAATAATTTAGCTCCCGCTCTTGAAACACTGCTGTGTGGAACTGAGCAGAAGATCTGGGGTGACTTAAAAGAATTTTCTGTCATTCAGATGGGGAGTTCCGAGCAGTTTGAGTTTTTTAAAAGGGAATTCTGATGTGGGTGAATCCATTTTTAAAGCAACTACTGTGTGTCTGTTTACGCTGTGGAACATATATAGAACACTCCTAATCAGTGCAGAAGCTTGTCAGTGTATTGCTTTTGATGTCTGATTAGATGATCATAGGGACATCTGCAGCAAGTTAGTTTTGAAGTTGTTGGTGTGAGGCACTGCAGGAACCAGAGCTGTGTGGCACTCTTACACCATGAAAAACTGCTACTCTTAAAGAGCCTTTTATAAATCCAACTATGCAGCTAGCTGAGGGCTGTCAAATTAACAAAAGCCATTCCTTCTTGATTCTTTCTGTTGCTTTTCAACCCTGCACTGCTTTTTTCCCCTTCCTTGTGCTGTGTGCTGTGGTATTCTGTGTCAAAAAGAAATTACTTTATATTGTAGAGGAAAAGCTAAGAAATGTAAATGAAATATTTGTAATACTTAAGAATACTGAATTGATCATCTGAAAAGGGACAGAAGTGCCCTGTAGTAATTTCCTCTTTTGAGGGTGCAGAAAGGTATGGGGGGAGGCGAGGAGGAGGAAGTCCTCTTTGTGTTCCTTGCACAGCGTACATTTCAAGAAAAGTGTATTGTTTTACCTTTATTGTTTAAGATGAGCAGTGGGTGCAATTTACATATTTTTATTTTAGAAGGATAAGTAGACTTTTTGTGATTTATTTGAATAAGAGCTAATAATGAATGTTCGTGATGTTAATATATAGATTATTAGTAAAAACGCTACAGTCGGTAAAATTAATAAAGAAAATAATTTTAATGTGTTGCTTTCTAAAGCCTGTTTCCAGTGAGAGCAGTGCAGGCTTTTTACTAGCTATTAATGAAAGAAGGTATCTATTATGAAATCATTGAAGTTCTCCATCGCTCTGGAACTTATGTTTGTAGGGGGCTGGGTTTTGCTTCCTCTTTAAAATAAATATTGAACCTTGGCTGTCATTTTGAAGACTCTTTGATTGTTTATAAACCTTTCTCCTTTGTCCTCTGCCTTGGGTAGTCAGGTAGATGTGGTTGCAGGTCATGGAAAATGGCCAAGAGACTTAAACTCTTGCTTTACCCATGTGGCCTATCTTTTAAAGAACATGGAAAATTATAAGGTGGAAATAAGAACTGCTGACAAGAAAAAAAGTTAAGAAAAAGGGAAAAGGTCATGCTTTCAATGCTGTTGACACGTTCATCTCTTAGCTACATCTTTGGGGTCCTACAAAATACTGTCATTCCGTCTGGAACAGCTTTTAGCAGGCAGCTTACACAACAGGCTCATGGCACTGAAATTGGAATGAAACATTAGCAAGTTACTTGTATGTCTGACAGTCAAATTAAAAGTAGAAGATGACAGTCAACATGGCTCATGCATATCATTTACTGTCAAGCTCTAGAAACATTTAGCTAAAATGAAATAGATTTTCAGTTGGTGTCCTACTGAAATGCCTGCTGCTAAATAAATAACATTTTGCATAACACAGAGTAAGCCAGTGGACAACTGGGAATAATGGCAGAGATATTGGATACTTAGATCCAGATGTTACTGTGACATTAGGAAAAATCTCACTTTGGATATTTTTAAGATGTCATCTTGCAGAGGCTCTGCTCTTGTTCTGGTTAATATTTCTGTGTCTGTGAAAGTGGGATCTGAGGCTTTGTTTCTCTTGCAGGTTTGACAGTTATTCACACTCAAAAGAGGTTTGACACTAACCTACCCATCCCGTTGGAGACACTTTATCTGGGGATTTGTTCTTTTCCTGTGTAGCTGGTGTCTCAGCTAATCTGGATTTACATATTTTTAGTTACAATAATAACATAGTGCTCTTTGAATCTTACACATTCAGGGTTTTGGTTTTTTTTATGGCAGCAGGTCCTGATTACTGTGAAGCAATTTCTTACAATAACAGCTGGAATGAAGGCAGGAATATTTTATTGTTTCCATGTTACAGCGTGCTTTTACTGTTACATGTGTTTGACATAGAATCATAGAATAGTTACAGTTGGAAAGGACATGTTGGTGTTGGGAATAACAAACTGAGAGCGCTGTGAAGATAGACTAAAATGGTGAGACTCAAGATATTGAATAAACATCTCAACTTTTCGGTTTTGTCAGTAATTGCAATGCTTTAATCTGGCCTCTTAAGTGTAATACGACCTTTTGTCATAACCCAGGCAGTAAAAATTCTCTGAAATAACTTTAAATAAATAAAATGTAGTAAACAAACAGTTTGGTCAATAAGTAAATCTTCGGTTAAAATGAAGTTATTAGACTCTGAGCTGATGTGAGAGCAAATTGTTGTCACTGTTCTCTGTGCTATGAGGGACAATAATTACCTGTTTATGAAGTAGCCTGGTTTTCCTGTCCTGATCACCCAAAGATGGGCGTATCTGTGGTTTGATCCGGCACAGTTGTTCTTATGATGTATTTCAGATTCTAAAGAAGCATAATTGCCTAAGTTTTACACATCCCAAGGGGTACCGTAATAAAGAAGAACCAAAATACTAAACCAGTCAAACAAGCAAACCTCACACACAGAAAAGCAAAACCAAACAACAGAAAAACCCCAAAACCCACCTCATGCAATCAACCAAACAAAACCAAACCACAGACTTTGGTCCCAAGAGAGGTCTTACAGGAACAGTTTCTCTTGGCAGTCAAGTTTCATGGCTCGTGCTTTTAAAGATTACTTATCTATTTTTGAAGTATTAGTGCCAATAAGTTTTGCCTTTAATTCATCTTGGTTTAACCCTTTGTTTACGTAGGTTTTAATTAAACATATGGATTCTCAAGTTCCTCTCTAGGATTCAAGTATAACAGGTTTCTTCTTTGCATCAGTCCCAAGGGATGCCCATTGTGCCATACTAATTATATTTGAACTGCAGCAGGTAGCATGGCTGGGCTGAGAGCATATCACTGTATCTTAGAGCTAGCAGAATTACTGTCTGTGTTGGCATTGATGTTGTTGTCTATTTAGCAGCTGGCTTAGGGTGGCATGAACTTGGACCTTAAATAAAAGATCTGCTGTGGTTCATGTATCACAGTTGCTCCATTGACCTAATAGTGGTGCATCTAAGATGATTATACATTTAACATGTGGAGATAAATTGGCCTCCTCTTTTTCTGTTCTGCTTTTTTGTATTACCAAGTACAATTAATTTCATGGTGTATCTGTCAGCTTTACAGAAACAAAAGGAAAACCCATTGTTTTCAGCTGGCTGCATATCAGTCTAAGAAGTATTGTGAAAGCTCCTCAAATCTGGAGTTCACTTTTAGGCCCACAGCTCCCTTTAGCAATCTGCATAAATCTTTCTGTCCTTTTAGCAGCAGAATGGGAATCAGAAATATGTTGTTTTGTAAAGTAAGTTCTGTGAGCAGCACTGCTGAGCAAGGGCCAGTTATTCTTCATTTCCTTATCTTTAGATGCTTTCCATAAGAGGCCAGATGAATTCTGTTTCTGATGCAGGAGAGACATATTCCAAGGAGAATTTTATAGAACACTTGTACGAGGATTTGCAAGCACATTAAAAGGAGGAGATGCCAGGGAACCAAAAATCATCAATTAAATGGATTTCAAATCACAAAGAGGAAAAAATTCTATATATCAGCAGGAAGAAAAACATCCGCTTCAATTTGGTTTCAAAGGGTGCGGCCAAGTTGGGGGTGTTTCATCTTAAAAATAAATCAGGTCCGTAAAAAGCTGCAGTTCTTAGTGACAAATTTTGTTTTTCAAAAGTTCCCGTAGTTATAGTCTCTTTAGCCCAAGAATTAGTGTCTGAACTCTATTTTTGGTTTAAAAGAACATAGGATCATTTTCCTCAAATCTGAGGCATCCACCATAGCTGCCTCTTCGGCTCAGATGTTCTGGTGTGCTTCTGCAAACATGTGGGTTTTCTTAATGGTATTGGTGAAATCCTGTGACGTAAAGACCAGCTATGAGACTAGTATGGCTAATGTATGCTACATGGATAAATACATCCACATTTCCTCCATGCATAGTATGTGCTCATTGGATGCTCTTAGATTTCTGTTTGTGAGGATTAATTCAGTAATGTTGTATATCTATAGGAATAATGTTCTACAAAAGATATCCTGAAAATGTTGATGATTGGGCTGGTCTGTTGTACAGTGGTAAGAATAGCTAGAGTCGAAGTCTTGCTCCTTGTGGAAAAAAGGCCAAAGGCTGTTGTTAACCTTATACTACAAGTCCTCCTCTTCTTACTACCAGGGAGGCTTAGAGGAGTAGAGAGTCAGAATGGGCTAGAAAAGTTTTTATGCAATAATTTTATTATTTAAAAATTACCCTGTAAACTTTTAAATAGCCCACTTCAGTCATCAGGCTGTTCTGTCCATCTTTGATTCCCTGTTGATAAGCATGGGAAAATTCTCCATCCTGTCATGCAGAAGAGAAGAAGGGAAATTGTTTGGGTCACTGTTCATAGATTCAAACATTGCTAGCCAGAATGTTTGAGGTAGATACTGCATTATGGGCAAATTGATAGTCCCAGTTAATACACAAAAGAGTATCTCTGATGTATGGTTTGTTTTTTTTTTTTTTTCCTTTGAAGCACCTCAGAACAAGAAATTGTCAAGAGTAGAAATACTTTTAGTTTAGGGATTGCCATGTTAATAATAACAAAGCTATCCTTAGGTTTACAAAACACTGAACCAAATGATTGCTTAATGCCCGTTGTGATTTTCTGCCGTTTTAGCTTTCAATGTCTAGTTGGTGTGTAGTTGTCATTTTCAAATTGCTGTTTTGAGAGGCGAGTTGATGATGCTATTGTGTTAATGTCATCAATCAGAGAAACACTGATATTACCAGGTAAAGTTAGTTCATTAGAACCAGATGTGTGTGCTCCTAAATAAAATTATTATTTTTTTTAAATATTATTGACATGATGCCAAAAGATTATAACACTTTTGGGAAATTAATCTGCCAATTATATGTATTTATAATGCTATACAAGTGTATAAAGCAAAAAGTTATTGATGTGAGTTCTGTTAAAATGACTTTTATGTAGTGTCTGATGCCAGTTACGTCAGGCACTAGGTTTATAGTGATTTAATTTTTGATAAAATGATTCAATATATCAATTCATTACATATTACATGTTCATATAGTCATCATACTTACCACAGGAATACTTCTTTTTTCATTTATTTAATTAATAAGGTTATTTCAGGTCTGGCTTTCTGTTCCACTGCTGCTAGTATTTCACTCTGTAATGACAAACATCATACACATTTAGGGCTGGTTGGCAACTCTGTTTAGTTTGCACCTCAAAAATCAAATGGAAAAAAATACTGTTTGATTTATATATACAATTTAAAACCTGTTTAGTTGGCTTTTTAAATAGCTGGAATAATTGATCTATGCTTTTAATAAATGTGTATTAAGTAAAATGGTACAAGTTAAAGTTAGAAAGCAAGTTCATGGGATTTACCAGCTTTTAAAGGGGAGGGAAAAAGCCCTACTTTTTTCAGCAGAAGACAGAAATGTCTCTAAGTTGACAAAAATGTCTCTAAGCCTACAAAAAGGTCTTTTGAGCAGGAAAGAATGCCTTTAGAAAGTAATAGAAAGTAATATTACCGGCTTATTGACATATATAGCATATATGTTCATGTGGTGCCCTTTTTGAACAAGGAATTATGAGAATTGAGGTAGTGCCTCAGATACATTGTTAGGAAAGGAACAGGAATTAGATAAATATTGCAGTTCACAGATAATGAAAGGTTGTCTGTGCAAAAGAGTCCGAGAATACAACTCACTAGAGTAATATTTATTTTCCAGAAACATTGAAATTTGAGAGACTCAACTACCTACCACTGATTCTTACTGGTACTGTTGAGATCAGACCCTTAACCCTGTCTAACCTCCCGCTTAAATGGGACCATATTTAGTGATGTGCTTGTCTTGCCATGAGATCTGCATTTTCCTAACTTGGGGAATTGGGAGCTGCTTGGCAGGCTTGGAGTCCTCCTGTGCACTGGGATGTTTCTCTTGCTATAGCGAGGCCACCCTGTTTGTGCAAGGGTCTGAGGGTTACGAAGGATGGGCTGGCCCTGCCACTTGGTCCTTTCTGACAGCCTCATGTGTTTGCAGTTGCTCCTGCTCCCCAGCACTGTGCCTGGGTGGGCTACCCTGGTTTGTGGTGGGCCAGGTGGCTCTTGTGTCCTGGGTTGGTGGGGGCTCCCACTGCCAAGGTGGCTTCCTTCTTTCCTTCCTGCCCAGCCAGTGGCAGGCCACAGGCAGGGGAAGTCTTCTGCAGGCTCAGCTTTGCTCTGTTCTGTAGTTTTTCCTAATTTGGACTTTAAGCAGCTTCAAGTCAAATAAGAAATGGTAACCAACAGAATTGTGGGGATGCTTATTGGTAAATGCTCTTGCTTTTGGAGTCAGGCTTGACTGTACACTGCAACTGGGAATCAAGAGGCTCCAATTGAAGAAGACAAATTGTGTCAGGAGTGCTCAGCCTCCAGCTGAATGTATATTTCCTACTGCAGATAGCACTTCTGGGTTCATTATAGCTTGCTCTCATAAGTCGTCATTTCTGTCTCAAGGCTGTTGTGCTTTCCAATGTAAAGCAGATTGATGCTGGCACATTTTTTCTATTTTAATTTTACAAAGTTGTCACACTGAAACTGTGCCTCATATTGGAAGTGCTTTGAAGTGAGGAGATAAACAAAGAGCTAAAATAAAATTAAAAAGAAACACGAACAACATTTCATCTTGGTTTGTCTTTTTAAAAACCAAGCTGAATGGATGTAGTACCCTTGTGCCACTGTAGTAAGCCTGCAAACACGAGGCGATCAATCTAAATTGAGTTAGTGTATATGCAGTAAGCAGAAACAGGTGAAAATTAGGTTATCTGTGCCCAACTCTTTCTATTCAGTATGAACAGTGAGATATAAACTAGGTTTTAGACCTGATTAGTTTTGTTTATTTTCAGAGAGGGGCAGAGGCAGAACATGTGCTGTATCTACCATAGTTATTAAACCAAGAAACCATATAAAGTCACTAGCTCACTTGTGACATTTGCAGATAAAGGTAGAAAGCCCTGCTATAAATAAATCCAAAGTGAATCCAGGAGGAAACCAGCAGCAGTCCTTAGCACATCTCAGTTTTATCTTCATGAAAAACAAAAAACGCCATGAACTCTCTGTCTTTTCACTAGCAAAAAAAGGGAGAAGTGATTGTCTCTGCCAGTGTCAGAAATGCCAACCAATTTATAATCTGAAGTACGGTTTATAACTTCACTTTTTCTGGTTTGTGGACTCCCAAAAATTTTCCAATGAAGACAGTAAGCTAGATCTTCACAGTTACCTTTTATGAAGTTGTAAAAGTAGTCAAGGAATTTAGAAGTCTATTGACCACAGATTGAAGCTATTGTCTTTACCAAAAAAGTGAAGAAGTACCAGTGGCAAATGTATTCTCACTGGTACAATTCTTGGGTGCGCTGTTACTATTAATCTTTGATTTAAAGAGAATGACAAGTCCCTAGACAAGCTTTGAAAACATATAATGTGTAACAGCTTTTACACCCCAATAGAAGCCTTTTCTACACATTTATGTACCTCTCCTTACTGTTGAGAAGTAGCAATTGCACAAAAAGATTTCTCTCAAGTGGAAAGGTGAGGTCCTTTTCTTGGATCGCAGCCTTACCTATGGCTTGTATTCCCCTTTCCCAGCAGAAAGATAATTGCTGGTTTGGTTTTTTTCCTGTGCCAAGAGATATTGCCACCACTGTAGAATGTAAGTAAAGACCCAGGAGAGCTGGGTGTGGCCTTCCAGTTCCATTGTAAATCCAACTTGAAACTACTTGCTCCTAGAACCCAACATTTATTTTCAAGACGGTAGCTCAGCTGTGTCTTGAATTGTGTTGTAGGGCTCTGCAAATGAAGACAAATGCAGAACTGGAAATCCAGTTTGAAACGGGCTCATGCGTCTTGATAGACTGATACCTTAAAACTTCTATGCCTGTTCAGCCAGGATGCTAAGGAATTGAAGGTTCCCTGTCACTCATGTTTACCAGAGAATTGTTTTAAAAAATGAAAGTTAATTAGTTCACAGAATATTAACAGCTTCTGCAAGCTAATTGAAAATCCACAAGAGTTATTCCCAGTGCTATTTGCCAGAGCCCTGAACCCTTCTGAAATGAACTGTTGATAGCCTTTCCCTTTCCCTAGAGGAGGTTGTAAGAAGAGGGTTTTACTGTTAGGTTTTTCTGACATTTAGCACCACCAGTGATCAAATGCGCCTGTTCTGCCTTCAAGAAGGTTGTGAGGATGAATTAAATATACTCTGAAGTGTTCAGGACCAAACTTCAAGGTCTACAGCTGTTTCTGTGTCATCTCTCACTTCAAAGATATCTGCCCTTTGACTTTTAAGTTGAGCTGTTATTGTTGGGGTCCCTTTGGGTTGCCTGAGGCTATCAGATGTCCAAACAGCCATAACAGCAGAAATAATATTTGCTTTCATATGGTAAACAGTTCCTGTTTGACTGTTAAAAAGGTGTAAGCTAGTTCAGACTTGAAAGAAAAAACCCCTCAGCAAACACAAAAACACCACCATGCCAAAAAGCCCAAACCAAACAAAACCAAAACCAGGCCATCCACAAACAAACCCAGACAAACACCCCCCCCAAAACAAATGAACAAAACCAAAAACAACCTCAACTGTTCAAACTTTATTTCAGCTTGTATTCAGCTCTCTTCATCCTTATATTTGTCTTTTCCAGACTTGATGATGCTTGTAGGTGTTGGAACTGGATACAGCAGTGGGGATTCTTGCACAAGGAAAATAAATTATTATTCCTGAAGCTGTACTGGTTGGGTTCCACTTTGAGTTCCAGTGAAGATTTGCTAGTTAAACTTGTTGCTATTGACTTTTATAACCATTTAAACAGGAAAGGGTTAATTTGCTGAAATTGGCCCAAGCACATAGGAAGCCTTATCCCTGTTCCTCTTAGAACCTGGACTCCTTCAGTGCTCGAAACACTGTGCTGTGGGTGCTTCCTGCTTGAGGGAAACAAACTGTTCAAACTGGTTTTTGAGTAGAAGTTTAGCTCCCCAGGCCCTTGCATTTGTGATCTCTGTGCTTCATCACTCCGTTACCACTGTGCAAGAGTTGAATGTGTATTGGGGAAGCTCTGAGTAGCATAAAATGCAGCAGTGCATTGGTTTAGCAACACAGATCAGCATTATCCTGGTTTTCCACTGTTTTGTTTCATGTACCTAGGACTTCCTATTAAAATACTAAGGCCAATTCAGCATGCTTTTTTTGTTGAGATTTAAAGCCCTGCATGAGGCTATGCACAAATACTTGAAAAAATCCCATTCCCTCCATGATCCTTTTGTCTACTGGGAGCTACTTTTGTCTAGGTTGTATTGCCTGTGCCTGCATGATGTACCAGGTCTTAGACTAAGCTCATTTTCAGAAGAGAGCACTGAATGCTTCTGTCAGTTGCTTTTGAATTTGGTAAAGTTAATCTCTCAGTGAGAGGCCTTTCTTTAGGAAGTCTACCTTGTTCTTTCCTTCACAAAGTAACTCACTGAAGCTTTTTCTTCCTACCTTTTCTATCTAGAAGGAAGATCATGTCTATTGAATACCTAGAACAACTTACAGTAATTGTAATCAGTGGAGCCTTTAAAAGAATTGTAAAAAGTGGAGCCATTAAATATGCAGATTAGTAGTGCTGAAAATGGGAAAGATTCAAGCAATGCCTAGGAGTTTGCCATGGAATTTGAAGTCTTAAAGCTTTGGTTTCCTATGTGATAGCATAAGAAACTTCACTGTACAAAATACTTACAAACTTGCTTTTCCAAATGATATATTTCAGGCACAGGTAATCTTGTTTCCTGAAAGAGTCAAACTAAAAAACCCTGCAGAAAACAACTACCCCTTCATCCTCAACATGTCGCTCTTGCAGCATTGCTGGTTGTGAAGTATTTCTAATTATAATCCAACCTGGATAATTCATATTGGGCTTATTCATAAGTAATAATATTTGAAATATTTAACTGGTAAATAAAAGCATATTGTATTGAAGTTTAAAGCTTAAATAATGCACAAACATCAGGAACCTTTTTAACTTACTGTTAAGGTCATTCAAATTTTCTGTCAACACATTTCTTAAAATCAAGGAAATTGTAGATTAAGGCAATACTGGGGTTTAAATCAATCTTGCTTCACATGCCTTAGCTCAGAAGCACCAGAAAGTACTCAGATGTATTGAACCTTGTCACATTTTTGTTTTGGCTTGGGGTCTTTTTTTGTCTGTATGTGTGGTTGGTTGCTTGGTTGTTTTTGAATAGGCTGCTTCTGCTTTACATGTAAAACAGGTCTGTTAGCTGCCTTATTTCCAAGAACGCCTTCTCTGTGTTGCTTCTGGGTCTGCTCATGAAACAGCTTTTCACTACAGTTTGCTTCACCTTCTTCTGTTTTGTACCATTGTCTGAGGAACTGACTCAAATAGGTAACAAAGGGCAAAGAGAATTATTTGCTTGTGTTGCCTGTCATGCACACCTAAGCAACAGCAATGTGTTCTCTGACCTTTGTTCTTGCAATTAAAGATGCTGTTATTTGCCGATAATGGCGGTGCAATTAAGTCCATCGCTAACCTTAAAAAAGCAGTTTCTTTTGGCAAATGCAACTTAGCAGCATGCAAATAATTTACCCCTCTGATTTCCTTTGCTTATTTTTCTTTAAATGATTTTAAAACAATCCATAGTTGTGAGAGTTCTAGCTAAGTTCGTTTCCCTCATAATCTTATCAGTAAGTAAAATTGTGCTTGCCATAATGTCCTGTGTTTAATTAATCTCTATGGTTTTATTATTTCTGTTCTATTTTATTCCCAGTGAGTATGCTGATACATGTTTGCTTATGATACTTCATTCACCCTGCTTTCTTTCAACTATGTGAGAAATTCTGTTTTCTTCCACTGCAATTTTTAGTGCTGTCAAATTATTTACTAACCAGTGCTGTTATTTCAAGATGTAGTTAATAATTAACATGAAACCGGATCATTTTCTGAAAGGTTATTTTCTGATGACTTTTAAAAATCCTAGGAGAGATTGAAAAAACCATTATGATTCAGAAGGATTTGTTGGAAATAACAGTATACTCTCAGGTGATCAGTCTCTAGTTTAAAATGCCTGCTAGCTTTAAGGTGAGCCAGTGATAGTAATGTGTTGGCTCAAAGGAGTCAACTCAGGTTTAATAATAATACCCATTTATAAATTCAGGGTAACACTGTGCCTGTACATTCAGATCCTAAAATAAGGTTTTGTATACAGTTCAGCAGAATTAAAATGCTACCCAGTTGCCTTAATTTTCATTGAGAATTGGGATCAAGATCAAAGGCTTTATGTAGGGCAGTGTGTTTTCTTCCATTTGGAGGCAGGCAACTCTCAATTCCTTGAAGAGATTCAGACAAAATTTTAACCCTTATGAATTCATTTGATACTGTCTAGGTTAAGACATCCTCATGGGCCCTCAGAGACATCTTCAAGTCTGATGGCCCATTTTTCCTCTGGCAAGTTCTTTCTTAGAGTTATGTTTAAAGTATGCCAATAGAGAAATTGAGTTGAAAGTGTCTCTAGTTTAGGGTTTACCTGTCAAATAAAGGCCTGGCAAAACCAACTTGTGTTAGGCTCCCTGGCCACACTGTTGGTGAATTTTGTTAAGAAATTAAGGTTGCCAATTTGGTTTGGAGAATGCTCAGAGCCGAGGAGAGAGTAGAATTTCTAAGAGAAGTAGTTCCTTCCTGTACTGAGATACGTTGTGAGACTTCCATAGTATCTTCGTGACCAGATATGATTCTGGAAGAACTTCACCTGCAGCTTATAGAATCATAGAATAGTTAGGGTTGGAAAAGACCTTAAGATCATCAAGTTCCACCCTCCCCCCTGCCATGGGCAAGGACACCTCACACTAAACCATGTCACCCAAGGCTCTGTCCAACCTGGCCTTGAGCACTGCCAGGGATGGAGCATTCACAACTTCCTTGCAGTCCTCCTGAGTTGCCTGCCCCTTTTTCCAAAGGTCACAAACTCTCCTCTGTTTCCTGAGTTCCAGACAAAGCTCTGTTCAGCCAGGCCCATCTTATTCCCTGCTGGCTCATCTTCCAGCACGTGGGGATGGGCTGCTTCTCTGCATTTAGATTTCATTGCCTCCTCTGCCTTTCAGGACTGCCTCTCAAGGGACTCTGTCAACCAGGTTCCCTAGCAGACCAAAGTCTGCCCTTCCAAGGTGACAGTTCTGCTTGACCACTCTCCTTCTCCAAAAATCAAAAGCTCGTTTATGATCTCTGTGCCTAAGACAGCCTCCAACCATGTTATGAAAATACCATCCACACAAGTGGAGTGAGCACTCAGTTCTTCCTCTTACTGGAAAAGCATGAGATTGTCTTGGTAAAATAACCCAAATTGCCTTGCAAGATGCAGTTGAAACTGAATTCCTGCCTTCCTCAGTTGAAGATCCTTCGTTCTTTCTCCTGTATTAAAACTGCTCCAGTTTTCAAGGTGTGATCAGTACTCCGTAGTGCTTTTTCCTCTTGTGTTGCACTAAAGGTAATGAAATCTCAAGATTTTCTTTATCACAAACACACCTTTCTATAGTCTATCCATTAAAAATAATGGAACAAACCTCTTCCCTTATTTCCTCTATGTTAAATTTACTAAGAGAAAATAGGAACGGCTGCCTACATAAGTTTAACCACTAGATGCTGCTTAAACCACATGGTTTCTCAGCAGTACACGTTGAAAGTGCTTCCTGCATCCCATCCAGCATCCACAGTAGATGTTCCTGTTCAAATGCAGCACTGTTCAGTTGTTCCTGTTCAAATGCCACACTGATGCTAAAGTGAGAATATTCTAAATCCTGAAATAGTTGACCTTTGGAATGTATTTTAGGAAATCTGAAATCTATTTTGAAAAATTAAGCTTAGTGATCTTAATCATGTTTAATATAGTTAAATATTAAAAATTATATATATTTGGAACTATATTTTTTTTCTCTGATTGCTTTACCGTAAGAAAAAAGAATCCTGATTTTATATGTCAGGAAGCTGATCCAAGGAATAATGCAGCTTCAGTGCAGTCACACAAGAGGCATTGTTAGAGTTGAAAATGGACTCCATGAATCCCCAAGTAATGTGGAGTCTGAATATTTTTGTCGTTTGGAGGAGCTGCTACAGGTTAGTTAGGGTCTTATTTAGTCTCCATAGATGTGTAATGCATCTGTAGCATTAGTTAGCTGACTTAGACTCTGGACCTTTGAAACCATTAAATGCAACTGATTAATTCCTAATATGGATAGCAATAAAAAGGTGAGAAGAATATACTTTTTACTTGGAACAATAAGGTTTAAACCTTACTGTTTTCCTCCTGCTTTGAGCCTGATGCACTTCTGACACAGGTTATTCCCAGTCTGATTCTGTCAGAAGTATTGAAATCTGGTGACTTTCCAGGGAAAGGGAGAGTTCTCATCAGCATTTAGAAATTCAGGCCCTTCTTAATAAGTCTTGGATTCACAAAGATGTGATTGTGGTAGAAGGGAAAAGTGTTTTCATTTGCATGATCCATAGTAATTTTGTGTATTGCGTTTCTATATCCTACAAGCAATCTTAAGGAGGAAGATCCAGGCAACAACAGGTCAGATTGCTCACTACAAGAAAGACATGGAAATACAGGACAGGATCCAATGGAGTGTTGCAAGGCTGATGAAGGGACTGGAGCATGTCTCCTGTGAGGAGAGGCTGAGAAAGCTGGGACTGTTCAGCCTGGAGAAGAGAAGGCTCAGGAGGGATTTCATCCCTCCTGAAGGGAAGATGTAAAGATCCAGGTTCTTTGCAGTGGTGCTCAGTGCTAGAACCAGAGGTAATGGGCACAACCTGAAACACATGAGGTTCCTTCAGAACATCAGGAAGAGCACCACTCATGTGAGGGTGACCAAGCACTGGTACAGTTTGCCTTGCAGGGGGGGTTGGTGGAGTCTCCATCCTTGGAGATAGCCAAAAGCCATTTGGACATGGTCCTGGGCAATCAGCTCTAGGTGGCCCTGCTTCCTGCAGAGGCCTCTTCCAACCCCAATCCTGTGATTCTGAAACTTAAACAGGGCAAAGATAGTCTTCTTCACCTATTAAAATACACATTTTTGTTATGAAAAAAACAGGTAAGCAATGTTTTGAAGCTTTCAGTTTTCCCCTCACTGTGTTCAATTCACTTGAACGGAACAGAAATAGAACCCCAGTAGTTCCTGTAATAGCACAGCTCACCTGCTAGGCAGAGTGCTGTGTTAGTGATGCATCTTAAATGATGTGGGTGATTGTTACATAATCCTCCAGATAGTTTGCTGAGCTTGTAAAGTAAATACCCTTGCATGAAGAAGCATTTCTACCAGCTATTTTGAGTAGCAAATTTCAAGCACGCAGAGCAGGGAGCAGTGACTTCCCATCAATTTCTTTCCCGTTATTCTGTTGCCAGCATGATTTAATTCTTATACTATGCACAATCAGAAACAGTCTGTTTGAAAATAGTGAAGCTCCCAAGCGTGCTTATCTTGCTGCCCACATCTTTCAAGGCCTTTTGCATTGTTTTCTGTATCTATAATAACAGCATTCTAAATAAGTTTGGTATGAAGAGTGTGAGACATGAAACGTTTAGAGTTTTGTGGTGTTTTCCCTTTATCTATAGCCTTTGTATGTAAAAGGTATGTCTTACCTTTTACTAAATGTGTGTAGTTGAAGTAGAGCTGTATATCGCACTCAATGTGTATCCCCAGCTTTCAGTAAAGCCCCAAGTTCTGTACTTTTAAACAACTTCTATTTTCTTAGAAAAGATTTCGGATCCAGCCTTGCATATTAATTTAAACTTATTTTCCATGTGCATAAACATCATAAGTCATTGAGTCAGAAAAGCAATGATTTGGAACTGTTGGGGTTTATTATGTCTTTATACACAATATCATGATGTATTTTTAGCCTATTCCTTCAGTTTAAAAACCAAACTCAAATTGTGCAGCAGTTCCTCACTTCTTTCCTTGTGTCAGGAGAATAGTCCTGCAGGTGAATGAGGAATGGAATTTCCCCTGTGTTTTGTTGCTGTGACAGGAGCAGATGCATTTTTTTGTCCCTGAGAAGTGTCTTTGCAACAACTCACAGAACATTATTCCCGAGTTGAAATAGAGGCAAACAGAAACCAGAGCGAAAATCAGATAGCATCTCAATCCATTTATAATGCTGTCGTACTGCGCACTTTCAGTTGAGTAAACTAGGTGAGAGTGGAAATAAAACGAGAAGTCATGCAGGTCATTTTGAAAAGCAGTAAATAGAAATTTTATGGTGATTCAGAGTGCGCACATAAACTTGGTTCCGCTGTCAAGATTGCTATCAGCTGATAAACACATTTTATCTCCGAAAGGCAAAAAATGAGTATGTCTTACAAAATGGCAAACCAAGATGATTCAGATTATAAAAACATCATTTATTTAGTCTAAAAATATCTCTGTTGCTTCAATAGAATGTGAAAGATTTTTTTCTTGGTAGTCGATACAAGCCAACCTCTTGACAGATAAGTTTTCCTTTTTAACCCCACTGAAGGGTTTTCTGTAGCTTAATTTCTGTTAAAGCTCACTAACATTGTCATCTCGGTTGCATTTTGTAGCAAAAAGTTCCACAAATTACTCAAGTCTATCACAATTTCTGTGATGGTTCTTTCTTAGTTAATTCATTTATTGGCTTAGAATTTAAAGACTGCAGCTCTGCCCTCAGGGGTCAGCATCTTCAGAGATTCTCCCAGCATTTTTGTTCAATTAAATGACTTTGTTGCTAATTAGCACCATTGACTTTTAGTCTTTGCAGTAAGATTTGTTCTTTCAGGGGTCAATAGGTTAGTCACTGTGCATATGAACATAAAAAGGGCCATCAGCTCCTTAATGTCAAATAAAATTTCATATTCTTCACTCTTGTTTCAGTGCTACCCTTTTACCAATGCCAAAAATCCCTGGATTTGGATGCTGGAGCTAGGGAAAGAGGTGTTCTGGCCCTTCATGGGGTGACTGTACTCTCCATCCCACTCATTGGGCTGGCTGAGATGCAGTTCATGCCCACCTATGGTCACTCTCCAAGGGGCCAGCAGAGGTTACACAGGTAAAGCCACCACATTTCACTACATGGTAGAGCGTAAAAAGAGGGAGGATGAATGGGGATTCTGGACAGCAGTGAATCCCAACATAAAGTCTAGATCCCCAAGGCTACAATTAAGTAGTTTGGAGCTAACCTGCAAAATTATAGTGCCTTTGCCATGTTTCCAGCTATGTGTTTGTTAGTGAGCGTAATGGAGAGAGCGTAAAAAGTCTTAATGCCCTGCGACATCCAGAAAATTTGAAAGTGCTTCTTCAGGAAGAGCTCTGTTTTCTTAAACATGGGATAGGGGGTTAGAATTGATGGCACTCATCCCCATGAGAATCTTTTTCTCTTGGTCGTTTGTCCCTTTGAAGGGTGTTTAAAGTATGCTGTCAACAACAACCACTTACCGATGAACAGTCAGAAGGTCTAAGCTTTGAGGGATCAAATCTCTGAGGCTCATTGGAGAAGGAAGAGGGAATGCAGATGGTGGATGCCTGAAGGAGAGAAAAGACTTTGTTGAAATTATGTTAGCTAGCTTAAGATCCAGCTGAGATGTTTTCAAAGACCAGTTTTACCAAAATAGACTGAACACCTCTAGCACGTCCCTAAGGCCATTCATACTGCCCAGATTAGGACAGTCAGTCGAGGCTTCCTTCAAGTTACCAGCTTCTTCTAGTGAGCGTTTGAGATTAAAAAAGTGAATTATCACATTTTTCCTCTGGATGTGTCTATTTTGCATCACTTTATATGGAGCTTAATTTCCTAACAGAGGAAGTCTGAATGCTCTCAAAGTAACTTTTCCAAAAGAGATCTCGGTTTAACTCACTCCTTAGAGCATTGCTGCACATGTAAATTCTGGCTGGAGTATGCTAATGTATGTTACCTTCTGTGTTCCTGCAGGAAATCCTTGTTTATTTTAGTTTTCCCAGTCTTTCAAGATGCAATCGCACTCACTGATGCAATTTCCAGACTTAAAGGCACAACTCTGTGCCTTGTACCGACCCTTCAGTAAGGCAGACCTTAGAGAGGGAAGAAAGATAAAAAGGATAAGAAAGTAATGAGTAGCTCAAATTTATATAAATTATATACATAAAGAATATAAAGCCATAATTAGATAATATGCATATATGTATATATATATAAAATGTCTTATTACCTGTCTTTTCTCTCAATGCAAAGCTGGTGGGACAGGTAGCATGGGTCCTAGTCATGCGTCCTATCCTTTATAGCCTTGTTTTCTCTTAAAATCAGGGTGGCTCTTTCCACTCAGCTCACCTCTGACCAGTCAGTAGACATCAGTAAGATTGTTCTTTGGTTTGAAACCTAAGTGGGTGGAATAGGGAATGGAGCTTGGTTTGGTTTTGAAGTTTTGGGTTGGTTTTTTGTAAATACCTCTTTTCCAAATAAAATCCTGTCATCTGATGCAAGGCCTCTGCTCCTCCCCATAGGTGGGAAGGACTAAGACCTGTTTCTTCCCCCGTCCTCTCCAACAAACCTCACGTTAATGACAGTTCCCACTCAACACTTCCCCATCAATCCCTTGATAAGCCTCCTTCAGGACACCTCAGTTAAGATGCAAAATGGTGAGTGTTGGAAGGGCTGATCTCCCAATGTGCAGGCAGCTGATTAGATAACAGTGAAAAATACAGGTGGAGTGTATCAAAGAGAACTAATACACCTCTAATTAATAGTTTACAATCAGCAGCAGTATTTGTTGAGCCCAACCCAATCTCAGAACTGTAGCACAGCAAGAAATAGATAAGGCAACCCCAAACGAAGCAGAGAAGGCAGGCTGACCGCTCCAGCAATTGTAGTCAAGGGATTCATTTCTTATATGCTCCAAGCATACCGTCTCATAGTTAACTCATAGCTTTGTTTTTAATGTAGCTTTCACTGGATGTAACTTACTGTTTTCCACTTGGTACCTTCCTCATCTCTGTAAACTCTTCATGATCATATTAAGTTCTTTCAATTCAAAAACAGAAGTGAGCAACCTTTTGTTGCTGATCTGCAGTTCCTGAATGTGATGCTGTGGTCCTAAATAACACAAATTCAGCATCACTGTATCAGCTAGTAGCTGAGCTTGGTGCTTTAGAGCTTTTCTGCTTTCTGCTCTGGAATACAAAACATCATATGTGTTTTGCAGTAGTAGCATATTTGCAGCCATCTGTAATTGCCTCCTACTTGCATATGCTTAGTCACTGCATACAAACATACACCTTCTGCTGAACTTCAGAATTATGCTCCCCTCTAGTAAAACTCACTGTTTTTATGTCCTTATGGTATTCTACGAAGTGTCTATTGACAGCATTAAAGCCCAGTAATCCAGGTGTGCCTCCCAGGAGGCTAGAGGAGATACCAAGCCATTATTATAACTACTTACTGTCTCATGTGATCCAGTGACATTTTGATAGAAGTTTTGCTGTCATCAGTTTTGCCATCATCAGTTTTGCCAAGTAAATGAAAACCTGCTAATATGAAAAGAAATTAATGAACATCGAAGGACAGCACAATTTAATAACTCTTTTACTTTCCACAATCAGTTATGTCAAATAGTGCAAAAAAGTTTAGTTGCTTTATTAAGGATTTCATGATAAAGAGGAAGTCTATTGCTGCTTACTGCTCCTGTTTGAGCTCCATCCTGGCTTTGTGAGAAAGGTCCAGCTTGTTGCCAGTATCCCAAAAGAGTTGGTAGGCTTCCTCAGGAGCACCCTGCACACTTTTAGAGGATGAATCATGGAATGGTTTGGGTTGGAAGGGACTTTCAAGCTGATTCAGTTCCACCCCTGCCATAGGCAGGAATACCTTCCACTAGAGCAGGTTGCCTGGCCTTGAACACTGCCAGGGATGGGGCAGCCAACAGCTTCTCTAGGTACCTTGTGCCAGCGCCTCAGCACCCTCACAGGGAAGAGCTTCTGCCTAAGATCTAACCAAAATCCACCCTGTTGAAGTTTTAAACCATTACTCCTTGTCCTGTCGCTGCAGTCACTAATGAAGAGTCCCTTTCCAGTACCCTTATAGGTCCCCTTCAGATACTGAAAGGCTGCTATGAGGTCTCCACACAGCCTTCTCTTCTCCAGGCTAAACAGTCCCAACTTTCTCAGCCTGTCTTCGTATGGGAGATGCTCCATTCCCCTGATCATCCTTGTGGCCCTCCTCATTACATATTTTTTGCAGTAGGACTAGATAGCTGGCAGTCCTTTCTTCACCTATAAAGATATTTCAGAGAGAATGTAAGACAGGTGACCAGACTATGCAGTGCTGTATCCAGACTTGAAATATTTTTCCTTCAAGACCTTTGTTTTAAATGTTAGCCTTCCTTCCACCTTTCAGTGGATGTGACTGAATCCTCTGCTCATCGTATGAGATTACAGATGGTGCTGAGACAGAGGAGACCCGTGTTAGCCACATGATTTTGAGTTTGTCACTGTGTGATGTTGTGGGGTTGACCGGAAGCCTCGCTGTCAGTGGCAGGACCACTGCAGAGACTCTGTCCTGAATATTGCTTAGCTGAGCAGGAGGAAGCTCAGTGTGATGCCCTCTGACTTTGTTTTCATCCTGCCTGTGCCCTGCTGTTTGTCTCCTTACACACCACCAGTCAGTACTAACAAGGAACAGGGCAGCTTGAAATCTGACTTCTTGTTGAATGGCAACACAAGATTCACCATCCCTTTTACCTTCGCTGCTTTAGCTGTGTGTGTAGTTGGGCTGTCCCTGGGACCCCCAGGGGGTCAGCCTCAGGGTCTTGTGCTCCTCACTAATGCTTATACAAGTGCAGGGCTGCACTGAGAAATTGGGATTGCTCAAAAGACCAGCTAGCCCTATTGCTAGGGCTCAGGCATCATAGAGGTCAGCATTTCCTAAGTTGTGAATGCTTGCCTTGGCAGTGCTGGTGATATTTCAAACTTTATGTAATGTGCATCTGAGTGTGTGAGAGGGGAAACGATACCAACTTCTTAAAGGAAACGATATGAGCACATCTGTGCCACTTTGAGGCTGTGGTTGCAACTCCAGCTGGTCTTTGTGCGGGCTGCATTTAGCTGTGCCTAGGTACCAGGAGCAGTGACACTGCCACAGCATCAGCCTGGGAACAAAGCAGAAACCACAAAATGTGCCCAAGATCCCTGGAGAGGTTGTACTCTGATTATCAGCATGTCCTGAAGTCTGTGTTGCACTCTTTATTGCTTTTGCTACTCCTGCTAGATAAATTGAGCCATCACAGGGGGGACAGTCTTGTCTTTGCAGTACATAAACATGCTCTGAAATTAGTGTTGTACTTCTGTTGTGAAAGGCTTCCTGCAGTTCAGAAAGGCAAAAAGTAGGCTTTTGTGATTTGGCCAAATTGCTCCTAAACTCCCTGTTTAGAGATTAAAGGGAGTTTCTGTTTTTTTTGTCTGTTTGTTTGTTTGGGTTGTTTTTCTGTTCATGGGTAATGTTCTGTCAGGATATGTTCTTGGAGCTTGCCTGTGAAAACAGCTCTCTGAGTACTTGCTAGGCACTACAAAATTGCAACATCCTATCCAAGTCATTAGGAAGTAGGAAGAGGCCATTCAGTGTGTCTGAGATACAGTTGGTTTGTTGCATCCTTATTTACTAATGAAGCATAGCTGATGTAGGAAATATCAGAAACTTCCTAATCAGGAGGCGTTGATATGTATGGGTGTCCCTCCAGCACATTCGTGCAACACTGCGGCAGGACATTTTCCCAAAAAAAGCTTTGTGGATTTGTGATGGTAGTACTGACAAATTAACTATATTCTAGTTACAGACTTTTCTGTTAATGGGTCAGCAGTTTGCAGCATTGCTTCAATGTCATTAACTTAGAAACTAGTTGTAACCAGTTATAGCAATTGCTTTCCTGTAATGTAGGATTTACATAGTTTAATGAAAAGAAGATTAGGTTAATGGGGGGAGAAGTAGTTCTGCGTGCTCCCTTCTGGTTCCTTTTACGGGCTGCAGCCTACTTTGCAGAAGTAACCTGTCACCTGACAGAGAGGCCCATGGGTTTGGGAGCATGCCACCAAAATGCTGTGTGTTCCCAGAGCCACTTAAAGGCACCCAGAGATCTGGAAAGGGGGGGCGAGCACCTCCTTTAGCAGCCTCCTACCCAATGGGGTGCTTGTCAGAGTAGGACTGACCAGCTCAGGTGTCTGTCTGCCTATGCCAAACAGCTTTGCTCACTCTTGAGTCCATCTTGAAGCTTCTAAATCAGCTTTATTTGGTCTGACTTTTATGTGAGCTCCTTGATCAGGAATGGGCAGGTGCTGTTTGTAAGTTGCTTTTGTTTTCCAAAAAATTGTGTTAGCTTGATCTGTTGCAAAACTGAAACTCTGCTCATATGAAATGTCTTTTTCAAGCAGGGTGCCATTACAAGTGCCAAATGTCCTACTCTGGCATTTGTAGGACAATGCCAGAGATCCAACTGCTTGCTAATACTTTGAAATGTATTTGAGTGATTGAAAGGCAACTGCAACAAATCATATCTTATTTTAATTTCTTCATGGGGGTCTTAATAATCTTTGTAACATCTATGGCCATAAATAAAGGTTGATGGTCTGTTTGGTTTGGTTTTTTCTCTTTGCAGCCTTTTACTCCTTGTTCTTGTGATTTCAGACATCATGGCTTTGGTAAGTTGTTGTTGCACACTCTCTTCAAATAAGATCAAGAAGCAGAAGGCTCTCCTAATTCCGTCAAGAGAGATCTGAATTAGTTTCATACTTCAAAGTTTTTGTAACTGGGGCAGTGAATTGGATTTAAATCCTGGCATAATTTAGAGATAAAACTCCTCCAGTTGAGGAGGAGTTTGTGCTTTGAATTTCATGTAATTAATGCTTCTGAGGAAGCAATATTCTCATACTAGCAAGAGACCAAAATTAAGTAGTAAGTTATCATTCTGAGTTCTTCCTGCGCTTTCCAATCAAATCCCTAGGAAGAGCTGCAATAAGAATATCGGTTGTAGCTGTATGCAAAGTTTAGTTAATTTTTCAGGAGTTTTGAACTTTTTACTCACCCCACCTGCCCTTAGAAAAAAAGAAATGCATTACCCACCAGCTCTGTTAAGAATTGCTGGATTCCAGGAGAACAGCAGCATCTGAAAAGACACTTAATGCCTTGTTAGGAAATGGTGTCTTCAGAAAGCTTGTGTCCAAAGCTAAAGCTAGCTAACACAACACAAGGCTGAACCATACCCCAACGTAATTTTTACAGATTAAAAGTATGTTTTCACTGTCCCTTCAAACTGTCTTCAGCACAGCAAGCAGTGCCACTGGGTATCACAAGGTAAATAGAAACCTGCTAGAGCTGTTGTTCTCAGCTAGCAGATGCTTGGGTGTAGCATTGTCCCTTTGGAATAAGTGCTCCTGATGTGATTTCCTTATACAGTGTGATCTGTGGATCTCACCCGATAGGAAAATCAGTGAGTAAAAAGCATGTAATGACTAGTTTGTCTGCAGAGTGAGAAATGGAGAAGGTATAGTTTTGTGTAGCTTCAAATAAATGTTTGTGACTAATGTGATTTTTTTATAACTTCCACAGGAAAAGGATTTAACTACCAATAAACCAGACTCTTAGCATTTTACTAGTGAAATCAGTCTAACTAGACGAAGAGTGAAGGCATGTACTGGTGTATAGCAAGCGCCAGTGTATCTGATATCTCATGTGTTCTCCTATTTTGATTTAATTATTTTAAAACAGAAAATATGTGCTTGGTGTACAAAACAAAGTGTTACCAAATAGGTTTGATGTGCAGCAGCTGTGTGTATATCAAGAAATGAGAAAGTTGGCAGGAAAGAAAAAGAGAAATAGTTGTGGTCTTGGATCAATGTGGCCACCAGCTAGAATTTGGGGGATTCACTAGCACACACGTGCTGTCTTCTCCTAACATTATTCCGATTTTACGGGTGGGGAACTGCCAGAATTGCCCAAACACATTTGTGGTGGAAAACAATATACAGCATCCTCTTTGGCACTATGTGTTATTTGTGAACCCATTATTTCAAACAATGAGATGGCTTGGCTTTTCTTATTGATAAAGTTCTCTAGTTCTCTAGTTTTCTTATTGATGAAGTTCTTTCTCCAGTAATTTTCTTCTTCTTGCAAGCCCAGCTTGACAGAGCTTAGTCCATATTTATCTGTTTGTGTTTACATGTGTAACATGTACACCATGTTAAATCTATTTCTGGCTCCTAGACTATTCTTTACTTTGGTCCAAATGAGCATTCCTTGAAAGGTCTTGCCCTTGTTCTACTTGAAAAATTAGAAACTTGGAGTAACGGCCTGAAAACATGTTTTTTAAATTTATATTTCAAACTGTGCAGTGTTGATGTACTAATTAAAGTTGTTTTATTTCCTAGCATTTTTTCTTTTTGGTTAAAGATTATGGAAGCTGGCTGGATATTGGAACAAGGTACAGTATTTTTTTGCCTCCATTGCATTTTTGACAGACTCATAGGTTAATATTGTTGTTTCTCTACTCAGAACTCTTGTAATTTTTCCCAATTACTCTCTTTAATCAGGTGCCTCAGTTATG
>JBCJKH010081121.1:26554-37411 GCA_039877255.1 Loriculus beryllinus
ATTATCATGAGAATTTAACATCCCTTAAAATTTGAAGAAAATGGTTAAATATTAGATGTCTACAGGATGATGCTCAGACTGTTATTAAGAAGCCGCTTAGACTGAAGTCTTCAACTAATTCATTGCCTGGATCTTCTGAAAAGTAAGCAGATTTGCAGTCCGCAAAGTTGAGGCAGGGACTACTTCACTCCCAGCAGAAATGAAAGTGCCTTTAATCTGAGCAAGCAATGAAACTTTTAGTACCTTGTCTTCGAGGGCTTCCTTCCAAGCTGAGAGAGCTGTATGCTAATAACCAACTGTGGCTACCTGAGATATTGTAGAAGCATCTCAGGAGAGGAAAATATTGGATGAGTGTGGGTTTCTGAGAGCATTCAAGTCCTTGTCATGCCATAGATAGGACCTCTCATGGGACCTGATCCTTGATTTATGTGAAGACTTTCGATTTCATGGAATATTCTGGGCATATTTTCTACTGATATTTTTTACGTAAGCATTTTCTCTGTAACCTCTTACATTCTTGTTCAGCCTTTATGCTTTCAAGCAGAGTGCAGCAGAAGCTATATTTCAGTACCTCCTGGCTGCACCATATTTTCAAGAAATTAATTCTTGTCTCATCTCTTGATATCCATATGCATTACTGGCTAGTCTGTATACCACCATTAGAGAGAAGAAAGGGTCTTTGGCTATTGCATTAGTGCCTAAAGGGGGTCATATATTGAAACACGAGATGTGTCTGGCAGTTTTGTATTCTTGTTTTTTAATTGCTGATGTCAGTTCAGTATTTGACCTTTGACAAGGGTAGGCAGTGAAGGATGTGCACCTCAGACATCTGGAGAAAAAGCTCTGCATGCTGGACTACAGGAAATGATGTAGCTGTTCTACAAAGACTGGTTTAAAGCTAAAATATTCATCTAGCTTCACCATCTGTCTTGTGTTCACTCCCCTCTACGCATTCTTCAGGCTCCTGCATTGCTTGCACACAAGCAAAGAGTCACATTCTGATTGTTTTCTCTGAGGTTGTTCTAAATAGTTTAATGTTATGTATATATCATGCTAGGTGGCTGTGTATTATTAGAAATCCTGGGCTTTAAGCACACTGTCATCCATTGTTCAGTAAACACAATTACATTGCCCTGTCTTTCATCTCTTCCCTAATGAATCCATGCTAATTGATTAATCAATGCTGTTGCTTCACTATGATAATCCCATATGAGGAATAGTAGTAACATAGCTAGCAATTGCTAACATATGCTGTACTCTGAGGAAAAAAACTGCAAATGGCAAACCCAGCTCAGGTGAAGCAGAGTGGTACCTCAGCTAAGCCTCATGTTCCACAGCACAGCTCTGCCTGCTGAGAGGAGAGGTAGGACTGATTCTTCAGGTATTGAGATGTGAGCGGGATCCACTGTTCAGTGGTACAAGGGATCTCTCAGGCTATCACCAGTTAATGTTGTGCTGTAGAAACGCATATCTGAGAAGATGTGGGCAATGTGATCACTGAAAGGCTTTCTCAAAGTTTCATCTACTGTTACTGAAGTGACTGTCTGGACTGGAATGTGGCTATGACAGTGGCTTCTAAAGCAAGACCAAGCATTCTTACACCATCACAGCATTTTACTGACGTTACTGGTAACTTCCAAAGGACAGAATAGAGATCTCTGATCTAAAACAAAGCTTAAAGTTGGCTCTGGCAGGCTTCGAGCAGTGCTTAGCAGGCTGATGGACTGTAACAATTTGGTTTTCTTGGCTGTTATGGAAACAACAGAACTATAGATTCCTGTTGACCAGCCTAACTTGTTTAAGGCATCACATTATATACTCCATTTATAAAGAGAATTAGCAGCAAAATATTAAATATAATCTTTAGTGAATTATGTTTTTTAACCTTGAAAATGGGTGTGTGTTTTAAATTTTAGAAACTGCTATTATTTGCTCACAGTCTCTGGTGGTGATGGTGAAGATACACAAGAATTTTCATACGGATGACAGAGACATCTAAACACGATTAAGGGATTTTGGCAGTTTTGATTTGGTAGTGCAATTACATTTGAGAAGGATTGTTTGTTTTTCCTCTTTTCTGTATTGTTGATTAGGTGTGTCTTGGGTTTGTGGTGGTTTGGGTTTTTTTGTTTGTTTCAGGCTTTTGTTTTTGTTTTGGGTTTGTTAAGTTTTTTTAAGTGCCGAGAATTAGAATAAAATGCGAATCTTCTTTTTTGGGGAACATGGTGATGTGGCATCATACCTAAGATTGTCTAGATAAGATTTAGATATTCATTACATAATACTTTTGTGAAGAAATCATCCTGATGTAACGTGTGTAGGTTTCAGAGATATTTCATTTAATTTTAAAAAGGAATACAACCAGTTCCTGTTTACACAAATAAGAAAGGAGTCAAAACACAGATTTGTACTTCGCAAATCTCTTGTAAGAGGTTTTCTCAACTAAAGATCCCGGGAGTTTTAAAAAATTGAGTCAAGCTGGGGAATGTAATGCTGATCTCTTGGCCTGAGAAACTTCGGTGGATTTTCTTGTAGAAATACTAATTTCTTTCCTGTCTCTGCAGTATTACTTGCCCAATAGCAGTTTCCAAACAAGAGGAGGGATTAATGTGCATTTGTAGAGCTAATGATAGTGCACTTCTTAAATGACGCTTGTTGCCACGGGAATGCTTACAGATAATTTTTATAGTAGCTCTTATGTCCAATGGTGGTGTGCTTTTTTTGATCACAGATTTTTTGTCTCCAAGTGGATGATGCAAAAGAAATCATAAGATTTACCTTGGAAACACCTGCTTCTTCACTGTCTTGTATTGCTGGTAGCACTGGTAAATATTCTCTATAAATAAGAGAGAAGCCATGGATTTCTGAATAGTAAATTTAGCAATAGTCCTTAAAATATAATTAAAAACTCAAAAGGTAAATAAAATATGAATGTAAATATCCTAGCAGAATCTCAGGATCTATATGCACTAGCTTTAATACCTATGCATAAGAGTTGCCATGTTTCAAATCAGCCAGAATCTTTTTAAATACTCTTTAAGCGTAGATGATCTTAAATGAATAATCTTGCCGAGATGCAAACTATACTGGCTCAGGTACACTGACCTCCTAACATTGCTTTGTAGTGCCCAGTTGGCTTGCAGTGCAGGCAGAGGCCTCGTAGGCAATCAGTGTGATAAATGTGGGAGACGGCTAATAAATATATCCTCTGTTTTAGAGGTGCCAATGGTTATATGGCTGGCCATGTACTCCATCCTTTCAGTAATTACTCCAGTAGTGACAGCTTCTAAAAGTTGCAAACATTTAGCGTATTACTTACGTTTCCAGTGGGTTTTTGGTTGGTTTTGGTGTGTGGGTTTTTGGTGGGTGGTTTGTTTTTTTTCGTCCCCCTACTAAAACATTTCCTTTTACTTCAAGAATTGGTTCTTGGCCAGTAGAGGTGCTAAATGCAAATATTTATCAATATGCTATCAATGCTTTTAAAAGCAGCTTTCTACTGCTTTGAAAAAGACATTGCTCGCACCCCACCCTGGAAATTCTTAAAATGTTGGGCTTAATTCCAGAGTTTTATGTGTAGGAAAGCTGCTTCTGGAGATTTTTAACTGAGACAGCTTTTCCGTTTTTCTTTTCCTCTGAGCCCTTCACTAAGGGAAATACTTAGACACGCAGCTGCACCTCTTCCTTCCCTTCAGCCATGCAAAAAAACTGCCAAGAAGGGTGTGAACTCCAGTACTCATGGAATTTGCCTTTTTTCTTTCTCTTAGTGTTTGAGATCTGAAGACTCCTGTAAAGTTTCATGACCAAAATGATATGTAACAATTTTGATCTCCTGGCCTAAAATAACCCTTTCTGCTCTTAAAAATAAAGAACTTGCTGTGTGCGTACGACTTTAAGAAACAGAGCATGGCCGTTTCCATGCAGAGAACACTCCTTAGGTAGATTTTTGGATGGTTAACACTGGAAACAAATTGGGAGTAGGCAGAGCAGGAAGTATGGAGGAGAACATTTTTAAAGTTGATATTGGCAAGGTGTATTTTACATGTAGAGGATGAGCATTTCCAGGAGAGCTCAGTGGGAGTTAAGGGGTAAGAAATTGGCTGGTGTGGCTTGTGTCTTTGAAGAGCTCCTTAGTTTCGGTTCCTGCTGACTCCTGTTCTCCATGGGAGCTGTGTTTGATATTTGACAGTATCTTACCTCTGTAGAGAGCAGGGGCTTCAATGTGCTTGCTGGCTTTGGACCACGGCTAATTAGGGGGGAGAAAACATTGTCTCCTGTACTTAACCCCACAATGTACTGTTTGTCTCCCTGGCTTCTCAGTGTTGAGTGCACCCTGTTTACTACTGAGGCTTTACCCTCATAAACTTCTGCCAGAAGTTGTTGACCACTGAGCTAAGGCATAAGCATTTATTTTGAAAATACGTGTGTGTGCATAAGATGTTCCTACCCCAGTTTTCATGATGATACTGAATACTTCAGTTGAATTGTGCGTGTGATGCAGTTGCTTCTAATTGCTTCAGCGCGAAGTTGCTCAGAGTAGTTGGACCTACCAGGGAAGGGGGTTTCAACCAGCTTGCGTTTTGCACTGAACTGCAGAGAGTATCTATCCAGCAGTACGGTTCAGCTGTAATGATAACCCTCAACAAAGAGTTTTTTAGCAAACGATTTTGGGGGATAATTTCTTCCTAAAGATTGATTCCCAGGAGGGTGTCTATTTATGCCCTGGGTTTTAAAATATCTTTTTAAGTGCTGAGACTGCAGCTCACTACAGTACTCAAGAAATCCTTTGATAGTTGAGAGGGAGAAATTTTGCTGTTGTGGTTCCTGAAACTGTCATGTAATTGCTAAAAGCATTCTATATTATGGCTTTTCTTTGTGCTGTGCTAATTAAACATGAATCCACTCACATATTATTAAAAGTATCTGAAGATGTACAGCTATTCTTGTATTCAAAAAAATGTTTTGCCAGTCCAGTGGAATTTGTCCATTTCTACTGACAACCTTGAGAGAAGATTGCATGGTTCTTATTTTCATATTTATTACCTACCTAAAAGTCATCTTTAGCAAGCGATTAATTGCATTTGTAGATACTGCACAATTGCATCAATTATCCATTTCAAATGGATTTCATTCTGAATAGTTGCGAGGATGATGTAGTTTAATAAGTAAGTGAAATGAAGTATTGTAAGCTGTTTAAAAATACTTATCACGTTTTCTGGAGGCAGAGTGATTTAAATCAAGCAGACTGCTGGAAAAATAAGAAATACGCAGTAACAAACACTAATATTTTTTTCTTTCAGTTTAGCAGCATTTTATTAGCCTGTTTTGCATTGGCTTTCATCCTTGATATATTGGTGATGGCAGTACTGTGGGGATGTTAGATGGTTAGGAATTTTTTAATTGAGATAAATAAGTCATGGTTATAAATACACTTGTTTAAGTATGAGAGCTTGCATGTCTGTTGATCAGTATCTTCTCTTTCAGACGTGCTCTGTAATGTTTAGAAGCATGCTGAGCAACTTACTCCATTTTCTATTATTACTTGGCTTTAAAAGGATATTTGATATTTTGTTACGTTTATTTTGAATAATAATAAAAAAAGTTGTATGTTAAAATAAGATTAATCTGGACATTTTTTGAGGCATTATTATGCATGCTTTTGCAATACTGAACCGTTCTGAAGTATGTTTCAGGAAGTGGTAAAGCTGTGTGGGGCAGAAGATAGTCTGGTATTAGGTTGGTAATGAAAGGTTAGCTAAGCAGATGAAACCATATATTGACACCAACTTTGTTTTGATATCTAATATTTTAATGACTTTGAGTTTTGTGTTGGTACTTTCAGTGTGTAGTGCTTAACCTCTTCAGAACCTCTCCTTTTAACGCTTTTTCTTGGAAAATTATTTCTTCTGCAGAGGTGTTCTAAAACCAGGTTTCAGCTAACTGATAACTTGTAGTGTATTTCACTTGTCAGAGTATTCCCTAGCCTTGTGATAGCCTGACTCTGTTCTTTGTAAATAATAATAACAAAATAACTTTTCTTAATGTAGGATTTTAGGGCCACATCTTTGATTAGGCCCATTGCAGATTTAAGGCCAAATGAGGAAATCTAGGAACCAGTTTTTAGTCTAAAATACTTTTCAAACTTGTGATTTGCTGCATTCTCTTTTTTACAGTTTGAGGGTGACAGGAATGTTGTAATGATGGGGACTGGTTATTGTGGTCAAACAAAGTTTCTTAGCCATTTCAGAAACACACATACACGGGCAACTTACCTTTTGTCCCAGCAGACCAAAGTGAGCCATGGAGAAGCCTTTCTGAGGAACAGTCATGTAAAATAGGTTAGAACTTGGGAACAACACTGTATCCAACTGCTGGATGTTACATCAGGATGCATGAAACTTTGATTCAAATAGAGCTATCATATTTTGATCTGTGCTTGGTTATATTATTACTGAATGAAAAATGGCCATGATGTGCATTCCATGAGCTATATGGTCCCGGGGATCATCTTCTGTATGCAGTGTCAGTTGCATTTGTGTTGCATTTGTTGTTGTAACTAAAGGTAAACACCTTTACTTATGGGCTAATCAGTCTGGGAATATTTATGAAAGTGTTGATTTTTAAAGCTAAAAATAGTGCTAATGCTTTTTAAGCTCACTCTGGTTGTCAGAAATGCTCACGTGATCCTGAAAGTGTTGCTAAAAATGTTCAGTTTTAAAATATAGTAATTAAAAGTGTCTGTTGTGAGAGCAAGATGAGACATTTCCTGCATTTGTAAATGAAACATTCCTTTCCCCCTTCCCAGGTTTCCTTGCATCTGACTGTTTGTTATGTTGGTAGGATCTGAACTCCCACTGAACCTTCTTGGAAGAAGAAGGTTGGCCAAGTAGGGAGAGTGAACTCTGCAGCCTGCCACCCTCCTTTGTGATCTTCTGCTTTAGGGTTTGGATGCATTTCCTTTGTTTTAAAAAACTAATGCCCTTGGGGAATGCAGTACTGTAAAATGGAACTTCAGACATGTATTTTCACTTTTAACTTTGTCATTAAAGGAAAGTTGCGGATAAAGATACTTTCCCTTGGGTATACTGGACTGCTCCATTCCTAATTTGAATAGATTCCATGTGTATTTCTTCTATTAATAGATCTTATTTATTTCCTTGAAGTTTATTGTTATCGTTTGACTATTTTATATTCCAAGTATACCCTGCACTCAGGATTTTCTTCAATTGTTTGTGTAGACTTCCTATGTGTAAATTTGTCTGAGATTAGCCTCGTGTGTTATTGTTCAATGAGAAGTCTTTTTCCAAGTAGAAGAGGATTTTTTTGCAACATAGCTTTTCTAAAAAGTGATATATTTGCAATTTTATACTTCCTGCAAACTTACAAGAAGTCTTAAGAATTGTATTCTGAGCGTACAAAGGAGAAATGAGGTGAATTAGGGCCCTTTTAGGGCCACGGGTGGCCCATAAATATTTCTAAAGCTCTCTACTGGACTGGGTGGTATTGTCCACTCTTGAGTAAATGTGCAAAATTTTGTAGCGGAACCACCTCAACCAAAGATTTATTTTTTTTTTTTAGCTAAAATGTAGTGCCAAACTCCACTAGAACCAGAGCTTAGTTAGAAAACAGATCTGGTACAGGGGTTTTTTATTTAATATGAAAATCCAGGGTTTCTGGGTTGTGATGATGGTGAGAAAACAGAGCAAGGGGCTGGTCAGTAGCCTGGCTGTCAGGGCAGCCATCTGCTGTGTTACCTGCTCAAGGCTGCACCCTTTGTTTCAAATAAGAACAGTTGATTTAACCATTTTTGGTGAGTTCTGTCTCTCCCTGTCTCTTTTTCTAGACAGAAACTTTCATAGTCCTGGGGTAACAGTTGGACTTGATCATTAAGGTCTTTTCCAACCTAGCTGATTCTGCATCCAGCATATTTACTGTTAGAGCTAATATATATCCATACTGACTGTTGAACTGAGAAGACTATGCGTGTTCACAGAGTAGAAGATGTGACTGGTATGTACTCTTCGCTCATTCCACTGTTACACACACACGTTTACCTAGTTTAAGAGCTGTCACATAATGAATATAAGACTATTCCAAGCATTTTGTTTACAGTTGCTTGCAGAGGGCTGTTACTTAATGGGATCCCTCTCTTCTGCTTCAGTTCTAATTTTGAGAACGTGCTTTTGACAGCACTAAGTTGCCTAATTCAAAATATCCCTATGTAAATAAATTTTAAAACTTCCAGTGTTTTTAGATGAATGTGCTTTATTGGCTTTTGTTTTTACCACACCATTTTGCTTTTTATTCCTGTTTCCTAAGTGAAAACTGCAATGCTGTCACTGTAAATCTATTACACTGTCAGCTGAATTTGAGTCAAGTTTTGGGAGTCAGGGTCATTAATCCTTCTGCTATTGAAAAACTGACAATCAGTCTGTAAAATATGAACAAGAGATTGAGGTTTTTAGTTGAGGTTGAGTTCCTGATTTATGAGGTTAGTATGGAATATGCTTCGCGTAACAAGAATTGCTCCTTGACATGTGGTTCCAGTGTGAAAAGTGATTGGAAGAGATGGCACATACTCAGTATACATTTCTTAGAATAGTTCTTCCATTAGTGACATCAGTTAGTTTTCAGCGAGCTATATTTGGCTTGCAGTGAAAGCCAAGTCTGTTGGCTTGTGCTCTGATTAATACACAGAGAGAACCATACCAGTATTGTGGGTTCAAACGCAGTGTGTGAACCAAAAGGGGATCCAGTTTGACTTATATTGTAAGGGTTTGCTTGCAAGGTTGGTCATGATTCTTTTTTTAGAACTCAAAACAACCTACTCTGGCCAACAGCTCTCTTGATTCTTATAAACTGAAAATGAGTTCTGCAAATCTTTGAAGGACTGAAAGCACCAAAACTTTAAAGCCATCTTTCCGAGCAGAGCCACCTTTCAAGAGACATTAGAAGTTTTAATATACGGTGTAGAGCTTTTATTGAAAATTAAATTACCTATCTAGCTGGCTTTGTTCTTTGGAATGAGTTTATAACGTTGCAACCTTCTGCCTTGAGACAACTCAATATGGCAAGTATATACACTGGAAAACTGTACCACTGCAACAACAAAAAATAATTATTAACTTTAGGCTTTATCTGGTTAAGATCAAGTTCTGAATTGAATTCTCTTGGTGTGTTGACAGCTGAAGATTTATGTCTTCCAGCTATACTCCTGTTGTGGAGTTGACAGAAGTGACCTCTCCAAAGAGGGTCTTTGTTACGGATTTTGCTCTGTTTACATTATTGCCGTAAGGGTTGTAATGAAGTACAGTACGTTAAAGCTAATATATCACCTGCTGACAGTGGTCTTATCTCATTGGTACCTCTTTCCCTCTCCCAGTATGAAAAAAAATGCAAACATTGAGAGTCTAAGGATCACAAAAAGAAAGCCGAAACATGGTTTTCAAGAGCTTTAGCATTAGTGCCAGGTCCCTGTGTGAGCTGTATTTTTGTGTCTGGCCAACTTGTTACATTTCTTTGTCTGTGAAGTAACTACAAAAATATGTCTTTACCAAATAAATGCTTCTACGGGATAAAAAGAGGAGGGGAAAAAAGCCCTTGGGTTTATCCGTGGTCTGTGGAGTCTATTGCAGAAAAAAGGTGACCTAGTGTGGGAAAGAGTTAGACAGGCAGGTAAGGAAGCAGTACTGTGAAATTCTGCAGTGGAAGCATGGTGGGACTCTGGCATGAAGAGCAGAACTTTAGATCCCCTCCTGTTTCTCTGAATGCTGTCACATGCATTGCATACAGAGAGAGTCTTTCAGTCCTCAGTAAGTGGACTTGTTTTGTCTCCCAAATATTGACTCAAAAATATATGTGCATAAATACATAATAGTCTAAAAATGTGCTTTGAAATCTCTCAACAGGGTGCTTCCGAGGTATCATTTCAGGATGGGGAGATGAAATTCAGTGGACCCACAGAACTGTTGTTGTCTCAGAGGGCCCGGCTCCCTGTCAGGTAGGAACATTTTCTGTTTAGTGCTAACTCAAGTGTGGTTTATCAACACACATGATAAGACAGGCTTCTCATTCCAGCTGCATCTGTGAATCTGCATTGTTCTCATCATTGTCATGATCTCTTCCTCCTCGTTCCTTTCCCATCCTAAAAATGCACTCAGTTCACATACTGAAGCACGTATTTGAGCATGAGTCTTTTACCTGGTTGGTGAATATGTATTTCTTGTACTGTTTGTAGTGTAAGGCTAAGGGGGAAATATGCTGGTACTGTGTACTGTGTTTTTGCTTTCTACTCAGTGCTGCAAGTATTAATGTCAAGATAGAGGTTATTCCTAGGTAATATATCTTAATAAATAACAACTCAGCTGAACCATATAATCCTAAAATGATCTTTTTCAGTTAAAATGTCACCTCTGTTTTTGAATGGTAAGGTTATTACTTTGCTATATCCTGTAGTAGATTTTATATCTATGTTTATACAGTGTGAAAACTGTAGCCAATATTTGCAATATTTCCCTGCATTGCCTCACTAGAGTAGTTGGATGGAATGCGTCCTTTTTCTCTCTTCAGTTATAGTAAAATAGAGATGGCCATTGCTGTTAAAATTGAAGGTGGTAATGGTTACATTGATAGTGTGAGGACTAACTTTTATTTTGATGAGACTACATTTTGAGTGAAGTTTGGGTAAATATGTAATCTGCATTGGAAGCTAATACAGTAAAATTTGAGAGCTACATAGCTGAAACAAGAAGAAACTGGGTTTCCCAAGAGGTTTAATAATGAGCTTTTTTGCTAATTATTTGAAATCACTTTACATGTAACAGTCACTGAATCAGAAATACTGATTTAAAGGAAAATCAG
>JBCJKH010081128.1:0-17810 GCA_039877255.1 Loriculus beryllinus
GCCCAGAGAAGCTGTGGCTGCCCCATCCCTGGCAGTGTTCAAGGCCAGGTTAGACAGGGCTTTGAGCAGCCTGGTCTAGTGAAAGGTGTTCCTGCTTGTGGCAGGGGGGTTGGAACTGGGTGAGCTTTAAGGTCGTTTCCAACCCATTCTATGATTGTCATCTTGTGTGTGCCTTTCATTGTGTAGTTGCATGCCTTGAAAAGGCATCTGTCACCTGTCTGCACACACAAGTGTGCAGTGCAGACACATGCTATAAAATTTTATACAGCAGAATGTCATCTTGGATGATTCCAAATCTCCTGAAATATTCTGGAAAAAAAAACCCCTAACAGATGTAAGATGTATGGAGTGAACATTATCAGTTTTAACTTTGACTTGTCAGCACTTAGGAGCACACGCACAGTCTATTCAAACGTAGATTAGTTTTTACATCTAATTTCACTCATACAGCAAAATAATGTTAAAGAACTGTTCCTTGTAATACCGTTTTCTTATGCCACTAATGAAAACTCTTCACTAATTTACTTTTGTTTCTTCTACCCCTCAATTCTTAGCTGGAAAACTGCAGAAAAGTGGTTTCTTGATGCATTGGAAAAAATCAAAGCTATCGGAAATGAGGTATTTTTCCTAATAACATTCACAATCCCAAATGTGTAAAACTCTGGGAAATTTTACAATATCTTGTGACAAAGTACGTTATGCTTATTTTAGGATAGAAGCAATAAAATACAAATTTGACTTTAAAAGTTGGACCATTTATTTGTAATGGAGTATGTTGGGGTTTTAGATGAGAACCATCACACTTTATCTTCAGTGCTACAGGAAAAGGCAAAAAGTATGTTTCTGTGAAATAAAAATAAATTCAGCATAACATTCAGAGTACAGTCTGGGATGCTGCAGTAACTTGAATTGCTGTTATTTTGCAGGTGACGGTGGATAAGTGGGAGCCTTTATTGAACAACTTAGGACATGTCTGCAGAAAGCTCAAGTAAGCAGAGAATACTAGAGCTTCATTTAGCTCAAATACTGCAGAAATGTTTTCTCTAGGCCTGCTTCTTATTTATATCAAGATTCCATACCACATGAGAGCAGAGTGGAAGTACTCTATAGGAACAAAATTCCCTAAATCAGCTTCTGAAGATAAATATGTTAATGGCCCCTTATATCCAGTTTACTGCATGCAACTTAAAGTACTTAATGTAAAAGCCTTTCCTTAACTATTGGTTATTATTTGATAGATCTTTTAGATCCTTGTATGGGTGAGAATTTTAACTGGCTGCAGTACCAGGCCTGACACACTTGAGTATGTCCAGTGATTTAATTAACAGAAAATGGGGGTTTTGCTGATTAATTGCTTGGATCAGTGCTTGTGGGATTTTTATTGAAGCAGAAGACTAAGTGACATAAACACAGCAACGAAGTATTACTTTATGGCTTGTGAGAACAGAACTGTTTCATATTTCCATGTAATGAAGAGAAAAAGAAAGTGCAAAGTACATGCACAAGATGAAACAGTTTTAACATAGAGAACTGGTTTCTCCTTAATTACCTTTATTTAATTTTAGCCAGTGTTGTATTTAATCAGTACCACATCTTTCTTCTTAGTGTCATGGTTTTAATTGTCAAATTGGTGCATATTGTAATTTTTGTTTCAAAGCTCCTAATGAGAATGTGATTATGGTAGATACAAGCTGTACTTATGTTTTGGTAGTAATTGCTTTGTGTTTGAGTTGCCAATTAGTCTTCATTTTCATTATGAAATACGGATGTATAATAGTTACCTCTTCTGCCAAGATCAAACAAAAGGCACTACTGCTGGAATCTATTCATGAGTATAATTGCAGGGTTTTTATTTTTTTCAAATACTTGTTTCAGTTATTATTCCTTTCGGTTTGGGTTGGGGTTTTCTGTTTGTTTGTTTGTTTTTATTTTCACAATAAGTTGGTAACTGCTTACATCACAATTAGGACAACATGCATTGTGTTATTTGTTCAGGTTCATCAACCCAACCTAACGTATTTTTACATCATTGAAAAGCATCTTTCAAGCAAATTGAGAATTCAGGCAGCTGTATATGTGCTTTGAGAACTTAAAAAATTCTTTAGTAACTTATTAGTATTTGTAATATATGATATTGTTATATCAAAAAACATACTGGATATATATCTACTCACTAGTATTCTGTGGTTGAAATGTGAAAGCAGCATATTAAAATACAGTGGTAGTTAATTGGACAGGTAAATAGCATTCAAATCATGTGAAAGGTTTGTGCTGCAAGCAAAGAATTGCATAATGTTTTGCCTCAGTTGTTACTTAATGCTTTCTGAGAACTTCATGTGTTGCTGTTTGCATAATTTTAGTCTAACTATAGACATTAAAATTTCTTCTGAATAGACAGTTGCTACCTTTAAGAAGTCAGATGTGCCTGTCAAATGTCAGTTTCTCAGAGTTATGCCATAATGTACATTTAATGCTTGTTTTATAAAATAACAAATGCAATAAGCAGTCTCATTAATGGATAATTTTCAAAGAAAGGGTGGCTGGTATTGGGAAGAATGAAGGTGTAAACCTTTCTTCTGACAGAGACTAGCAGAATAGAAGTACCAGTGCATGCAGCACAAAGGTTGTGAAATTTCTGCCCAGAGAGCTTTTCTCACTTTGCAGAATGAGTGATTTAGTCTTGTATTGCTCCTCTGCTCCCAAGGGGAGGAAAATGAAAGCTACAGAAGGAAAGCTAATGTTACAGTGAACTGCATTAAACTTCTAAAGCAACTTACCATACCAAATTGCTAAGATCATCTCCAGATGGGGCCTGGCTGTAGGCAGCTGTTTTGCTGCATAAGGGAATGATTTCTCAATTATATTGAGGAAGAAAATTGTCAATATCTAGAAGGCTTTAGTGCATTCCATTATGTTCCGAGTATGAAGCAATGATCTGAAGTTCTTGCAGGGCCATATGCCAGTGAGATAAGGAAAATACCAGTACCATACTAGAAAGACACCTTTCACCTTGCAGCTTGCTAACAGATCTTCTGTGTTGAACCCTAACAGGAAATACGAAGAAGCACTGGAATACCATCGCCAGGCTCTAGTATTAATTCCTCAAAACGCTTCTACTTACTCTGCCATTGGCTACATACACAGTCTAATGGGCAATTTTGAAAGTGCCATCGACTATTTTCATACGGTATGTAGCGGGTTTAAATTAAAGTGCTGGTCACAGATTCTGTTACTTACTTTTTCATAAAAATCTTTCCAAGTTTTCTATTGATGAAGTGAAAGCTGGCCATTTTGGAAAACTTAGTACTTGGATCCTTCTTTGCTACAAATCAACTGAATATCGTAATTGTCATATACGTTTTATGTGCATAAACTTCTCATGCAGCTGAAATAACTTAAAATACTTCCAACCTATGCCTTAAAGTAGATATTTTAAAGTGCAACATGTGTTATGCTTCATGTTTTGTAAATGATTCTCTCTCTGTACACACATATATACCTTGTCATGAACACTTCCAGGGACATGCAATTGTTTAAGGCCAGGTTGGACAGGGCTTTGAGCAACCTGGGGTAGTGGAAGGTATCCCTCCCCATGGCAGGGTGTTTGAACTAGATGATCTTTAAGGTCCTTTCCAACCCAAACCAGTCTGTGATTCTATGATTCCATATTTGTTTCTGGTTTTGTTTTCGTGCTTTGCTTGATTGCAGTGCTTTGCTTCAGACAGTTCACAGAATAATATTACTTTCTTTGTGCAATGTTTTGCTTGTACAATGAAGACACTGCTGTGATAGCATTGTTGTGCAACAAAACAACAAACTTAGCACCATTGTGGACTGAAGATGTAAATGGCGTTATTTGGTACTGAATACTTTCAACTGTGTTTTTAATAGGCCCTTGGTCTTAGGAGGGATGACACATTTTCAGTCACAATGCTCGGACATTGCATAGAAATGTATATTGGTGATTCTGAAGCCTACATCGGTAAGTCTTTCACTTACGTGACTTTTAAAGTCATCAAGTCCGTTGAGAGGAGTCTTATTTTTAGTCAAGAAAAACTGCCTACCATTACCTAGTTAACTTACAAAATAGAGTGTTTTTGTTTGGTTGGGGTTTTTTTGTTGGTTAGTTGGTTGGGTTTTTAATAGCTAATTGAGTCAAAACTTATCAGCAATTGCAGCTGACCGCTGTTTTTTGTAAGCAACAAGACAGCAAATTCTTAACAGAATAAAGAAAGGAAGCACTTTGCCATGGAAGGTGGTTTCTTTTATAGGAAATACTTATTTGTGGCAGCTTAGAAACTAGGGGGGGATGTGAAATAAAATAGAAATGTGGAGTTAAAAATTGGAGCACTGCTGTAAAGAGATATGGGCAAGGCATTGTCATTGTGTCAAAACTTTGCTCTGTGGAGACAGGATAAACTACTCTGCCTCTGAAAACACAGCTTTACATGTGGTAATAAAAAAAAAGGCGCTTCCTAATAGTAATATGTAATATTGCCACAGTTGAAAATATTCTTTGAAAGATTTCTCTCCCCCCAAAAAACTACTTGTGCTTCATTGAACTTAGTGATTTATCTGTAAAGAACGCAGTTGATGTACTGCCCAGCATGTTAACATGTCTGAAGCCAGTAAAAGCCATCTGTGTGATCTATGGCTTTTCCTGAAGAGGTTTTGCACAAAGTGTATGTTTCTCTTCAATATTATCAAAATGTAGTCAGTTAACACATCTGGATGAACCGTGCAAATGTGATACATGTTAATTCAAACCATGTTGTGTGCAACTTAAATCAGACAAAAAAGCCTCTTAGAGGATTGCGAAGCAAATTGGCAATTACTTCTCATAACAGAAATCTGAATCAGAGTTGTACCTCTTACATTGTGCTTTTCTCAGAAAGGGGGCTGCTGGATTTTTTCAGAACAGCTTTATCAACTTCAGTCATTAAGCAGTGAGAGCTCCCTGTTGGTCTGAAAGCAGAAAATCAGTAGTTTCTGGATGATAGCTTCTTTGGCATACATCTTTGGGAATGCTCATTTAGAATAAACTAATGGTTTGACTGTTTTCCTAGGAACAGAGATCAAAGACAAATTAAGATGTTACGACTTTGATGTACATACAATGAAGACATTAAAGAACATAATTTCACCTCCCTGGGATTTCAGAGAATTTGACATAGAAAGACAAACTCTGGATGAAAGTGGCATAGTAACATTAGAGACGTCACAGCAACGAAAAAGTACAGATACCAGCCGCCCACTGGAAGAAACATTTGAGATTGAAATGAATGAAAGTGACATGATGTTAGAAACATCAATGTCAGACCATAGCACATGACCATAAATGCCAATAGAGAGGTCATTTTGTTGAAGTATAATATGTTTGGTTTAGCATTTTTGTTACAGTGTTCTACTTTCAAGAATTTACTATTTTTCTATGAAGTCAAACTACTACTCTGTACTTAACACCAGAGAAATAATGCTTGCCTTAAGGATGATTAAAAAGTATAGGTGATGGACTGTTTCTACAAAATTAATCATACAAGATGAAGTAAAAAATAAATTCACTTTTTTTTAAAAAACTGTTTTCTGATCTGTCTGACATCAGTATGACTGTGAAGGCTTAAAAATAGTACTTCACATGGAACTGTTCATAGTGTTGTTAAATTGAATAGCCAGTCTAATACGGTAGTATTGTGGCTTCTGAGTTTTCATTCTGTCTGCGTGGAGTGCTTTCTCAGTAAATAAACAGAATTCCATGAAGTTTTATACGTGCTACTTCATAAACATATATTCATTTAAGGAGTAATTTCAATGTGTTTCCATCATTTGACTCTTAATTTGGCATACATTAAACTGGTGACAAAGCATGTACTTTGTTATACATTCTCCCAGTTATTAATTTCAATTGTTTATCTATTGTATAACTGAAAGATCACTTGAAAACTCTTTTTGGGAAGCTGACTACCCAACAGACATGAGCGGTGTAAACATTAAGATCAATCAGCCTTGTAATTAGTGCCATAAGAAGGTTGTAAGCCACAGTGTACTACCATAGGGACCACGCTTCCTCTCTTCCCACAGTTGTTTTGTCAATGCAAAGGATTAACTGAGTAATACACAAACACTCTTTTTACAAGCTTCTAAAGTGTGGTATTTTTAAAGTCATTGGTTCACTGAAAAAATGAAGAAGTAAAACATACACCTTTGAAACAGCAGCAGTGACTTGTTTGTCTATTAAATAGGACAGGTCTGCTGCCTTAGCATGAATGTTGAATGTATTCTGTGTAATTCTTTTCCTTTGTTGCCTTTTCCACCTATGTGACTGTGGGGCTTATAATAAAAAACCTAATGCTACAAGCTGCCATAATATTTTCTTCTGTGACTTCCAGTTAAGTATTGGCATTTAATGTTTAAATTTCCTGAAGTGAAGCAGGCCAGGCTTCAGTGTGAAGTACTTCAGAACTCAAGAACTAGCAGTTTTTCTGTAGTCAAAGATTTTTCATGACATACAGAAATTATTTTGGTCAGCAAAGTAAAATCATTGGTCTGAAATGTAATTTTACACTGTATGACAGTGTATTTGTGTATTTTCATACATATGTATTTTCAGTTACACTTTTAGCATAACATGAATGTTTGGTTATTGTAATATAATTTTAGTCCACTTTATTGGGGCAAGGTATAAAAAACCCTGACATATTAGAGCGGATCATGGAAGATTCCCTATACCTTTTCATGGCACTTTTATGTAACTGAGACAAGGGATGAAGACAAGTACCTGTATTGAAGCCTTGCTCTCATTCTTACTTTCAGCAATCCATTTTTCTTGATTAATGGTCCTTTTAACTTTAACACGATGTTTACTTTTGCTTTTGCCATGAAGCAGATATCAAAGGATGGTCTGAAACTGTAAACTTTGGAGTGATTTTCTTCTTTTTTTTTTTTTAATAGTGTTTTGCATATATTGAAAAATATAAACTACTACTTTTCATCCTGCTGCATCTGTCTCATGGCTCCTTGAGTTCTCAGTGGCCAGGTTCTGAATCGTAAGGTTAGTAGAGACCATTACTTGGAAGAAATTGCTAGGTGGGAAGGCCTTCATTTATCCAAGGACTCTCATTAGGCAATCTGAGATACCTGTTAGTGAATCAAAATATTAATTTTTCTTTTTCCTGTTTTTGCCATCTTATTTGCTTGCTGTGCTGACAGACTTATTTGCTGTGACTATGTCTTCATTCTTTGACTCTTCCTGATAGCGCTCTCATGAATCCCCATCTGGATCAGGGACACCTCACAGTATTGATGTAGGCCATGTACATTGTATCCAGAATATGGCTTGTTTTCCACCTGCCCATGAATATGAGGTCAAGCTCTAGAGCCACCTGCACTTCACAGTTCATGAGTAGTGAGTGAGGAAAAGGCAGGGGATGAGTCTGTGTTTTAACAGCAACGAAATCGGGTGGGGTGCAGGAGCTCCCCTCACTCTCCTATGAACACCAACACAGTATTGTAGAGAAATCTGGTTTTGTCCCAGTGACAGCGGAAACTGTTCTGTGGCTCCACAGAAGAAATGATGGATGCTCGTTACCATTCCACACATTAGAACATAAGGATTGGAGCATGTGTCCAGTGCAGAATTCAGTACCAATCCCATGTTTTCTTAGCCATTAGAAAGTTAAGGTGAATGAAAATGTTTAACTTCCTAATTCTAAAACATTCACTGAAGTTGCACATTCTCCTGAAAAACAGGGTATGAGCTGTCAGTCCTAAGTGGAAAAGTCTTAATCCAAGCAGAGTATGGGGAAAAATGAATCGTTAAGAAGGCGTATGCACGTCCTGGCCAGCACTGTGTCTCTTTCCTTGTGCAGGTCACTAAGAAGGTCGCAGTGAGGGGTTTCCTTGGTTTTTGGTATCTGGTAGTTTGTGTGTGGTTCAGGTGGCTTCTTATGTTTGAAGTAAACCGAAGACTTTTCGTGGGCACCCTAAAAGACTGGCCAGTTGAAACTGTGATAAACACATAAATGTAGGCTTTCGCAAATCACAGACGTCGCTATGTGGATATAACTGCATGAGTTCACAAAAACAGAAACAAAGATCACTAAAGACACAAGATAGACAAGTTGAAAATGGCCAGAACTCTTGAGCAAAATGGAGTCACACAGCAGAAGAATTTGTAAGGGTAAAAGAAAAGGGGGGGGAGAGGGGGGAACGACAACGACGTGATGACTTGATATGAGGTAAGCTAGCGCCTGGAAAACGTAGGGTTAAAGTACTTCTAGCTTAACTTAGGTTGAAGATAAAGAACAATGTTTGTGTTGTAAGTCTGTGGTGAGACAACAGGATTTAGTAGCCCCAGTGAGCATAACTGAGTTATTTCACAACATCCTACTTATCAGTCAGACTGGAGACAGTGCCTCCCGGAACATCTACTAGCTTTGGATATTCCCTGTCTGCCTGTCCTGTTTTGCTTGCAATAAATTTTGCAGGAAGGTCACACTGTTCTAAATCTTTACCAGCTATCAGAAAAAATACAGATCTGGCTGGCTTCAGCTAGTTGTGTGATTACTGGGGAATCCAACTGTGCCAAACATGAAAAGTACACCATGAGGAAGACTACTGACTTCATCTTGAAACCCCTGCCGGCATGAGGAGACTGCTTACTTCATCCTCAAGACCCCTGCCCACAATTACTGGAGAGCAGTGCACAGACGCCAAGAGGAGACTTGAGATAGTAAGTTCCTGGGTATTAATATTCCCAGCCTATATGCAGGAATTATGAATATGTATATGGTTAATACAGTAGTGAAAGTATATAAACCTGTAACAAATTCTAATCAGTGCTCCTCTGGCTACGGTCACTTGCCCAGTGCTGTTGCTTTTGCTTTATTGACTTTGTCCCTCAATAAAACCCTGTTATCTCTATTAGAGGAGTGAGCTCGTATTTCACAAAACTCTGTAAAGAGTGTGTCTTAACAGCTACTGATTAGGCAAGTCTCATCCTTTAAAGAATCCGTTCTGCTCCTACTTTTACATCTGTCCTTACGGATCCTGAATGACTAACCAAGACGGCCATTGGATGGATAAAGTAACAGCAAAAGCTTGCTGCTGCACACTGGGTCTTTTGTCTAACATCAGTCATGAAACAGCCTTAGGCTGTTTCCTTTTACCTTTTATAGTGCTATTTTAATTGACAAAATAGTCTAAAAGATTGATAAAAGTTACTATTTCTTCCTGCACTCTTCAGTTATGATCTGATGGTATGACAGCTCAGATCTCCATGACAAGAGAGAAATGGACAAATTTACTTGTCTTTTCCTCCCCACGGGCACAGCGGGGTCCCTGAAAGCGCCTTTCCCCGCCGACACGGAGGATGTGGACGCAGACACCAGTGGCGGCACCACCCCTCCCTCACGGCCCCGACCGCCGACGGGGTGGGGCAGCGGAGCCCACTCACCTCCCACCGAAACCTCGCGAGATCCAGCCCAGCTGCCGGCCAGTTCTCGCGAGGTTTGCAGTTGGCTGCGGGCGGTAGAGGGGGTGTCCATGCGGTCGGAGCGGGAGCCCGGTCCGGGGTTCATGAGGGGTGGCGGCCGCGAGAAATGGCCCATGGACATCCCGCTGCGGCGGGAGTCTCCGCGTCGCGATACGGAGGCTCCGCCAAACCAGCTACCGCCGCCGGCACCACCTTCCCCGCCCTCCCCGCTGCCGCCGCCTCACCCGGCGCCGGGTAAACAGCGAGATGAGAAAAAAACGGCTCTGAGCAAAGTGAGGGGGCGCGAGCGCAGCTCCGGCCGGGCGGCGGGACCGCACCGGGGACGGGAGGAGGGGCGGTGCCGGGGGTCGCCGTTGGGCGGGGAGGGGGGGAGGCGGGAGCGGAGCGTCTGCGGTGGGAGATGCGGCAGGAGCAGAGGACGTTTTGCAGCGGGGAGCACGGCGCGGGTAGGCCCCATTCGACAGAGCGAGGCTTAATTTTAGGAGATTCAGGTGTTTACACGGATGTTGGTTCTTCTGACGGATGGGGGTGTCCGTTAGTTCGGGTGTTCGAGATCCCCGGCAGCGTTCCTTGTCGCCTTTAGTGCGTCAGAAATAGAGATTGGCTGTTGCTGTGGCAATGCCTGTATGGACCAGAGCACCTCTCTCTCCTTTGCTTTATTCTAGCACTTTTCAAAGAATGCTTTACATAGAGTAGTACAAAATTAGATTTATTCTCGTTTTCTAAATTGCAAAACTGAAAATCACCATGACTTAAAAGTTGAGTTAAATCCAGGTATTGCTAAGAAATGAAAAAGCCTGAAGCTTGATGGCTATTTTACTGATTTCTGTGCTGCCATCGTTGTGTCCCAAAGGTTTTCATTTAGTTTGCTGGCCTTTATTACTGGCCATTTTACCTGAATGCAGGGGGTTGACTGTCAGATCCCTGTCCAGCTGCTCCTTCACTCCTTCCTCAGCAGGACGGGGGAAGAAAATAAGATTAGAAAAACACATGGGTTAAGGTAGAAGCAGGATAAAACACCTTCTGGCCTCTTCCTTCCCAGGCGCTCTCTCCCCTGCCCCAAGGCAGTGCTGGAGAGTGGGGAATGAGGGTTGTAGATAGAACATAACAGCTCCTTTCTGCTGCCTCTTCCTTCTCACACCCATTCCCTGCTCCAGTGGGGGTCCCTCCCACCCGCTTCAATTCATGAGCTGCTGCAGCGTGTGCCTTCTCCATGGGCTGCAGTCTTTCAGGATAAGCCTTCTTCAGTTTGGGCTCCTCTCTGTGGGTTGTAGGTCCTGCCAGAAAACCTGCGCTTTCATGGGTTCTCACAGGCTGAAACTCCCGTCAGGGCATGTCCACCTGCTCTGACATGGGGTTCTGCACAGGCTGCAAGTAGATACCTGCTCTACTGTGGACCTCCATGGGGTGCAGGGTGTTCTCACGATGGTAATCTCGGGGCACCTGGAGCACCTCCTCCCCTCTCTCATTTACTTTGATGTCTGCAAGGCCATTGTTTGTGCTTTTCCCCCTTACTCCTCTGCTGCTGTGCAGCCTTTTCTGTCCCATCTAAAATACTTTTTCCCAGAAATGCCACTGGCTTGGCTGAGGGGCTGAGCTGTGCCCTGCGGTGGGTCCACTGGAACCTTCTGTGTCCAGCACAGGGTAGCCTCAGTTTCTCTTCACAAAGACCACCCTGGAGCCCCTGCTGTCAGAACCTGCATGCGTGAACCTAATATACACAGCTAGTGTTGTAATAAAGGACTTAAAAGTTAGTTTAAGAGATACTGTAAACTGTATACTGATGATGTGTTGTTAGTATGTATTTCTTTTTTTTGGTCATCTGTTAAAACATTTTGTTACTGGCTAAATTACAGTGGTTCTCAAGCTCTTCATCAGAATAGTTTGGTTACCCTACAGTTTTACAGCCTTAGCGGAAACAGAGATAGGGAAATTGTTCCACCTGTCAGCAAGTCCAGGAAGGAAATTACTATTCAGGGAACAGCTTTTAAGGAGGAGCCACATGATTTGCTTAGTCTCTTTCTACAGTATTTAGATTGAAGATAAATGTCCTTTTTCTTTTATATATGCAGGTAGTTATTCGACGCCTTCCTCCTTGTCTAACTAAGGAGCAGCTGGAGGAACAGCTACATCCTCTCCCTGCCCATGATTATTTTGAGTTTTGCACTGCTGATCCCAGGTGAGGATGAGCTGTTTATGTAGGTTTTCAGGTGCTTAAAGCCAAATTAAGGTATTTTGGACATACCGAATCACCTGGTTTTCCCTTTTTGTTAGTTCTGTTAGATTACTTAAAATATTTCTGAAAAGCTGGCTACATATGCAGAGACAGTGCTTCCTGTCCTTTTCTTTTACACTGTTGATTTTTAAACCAGAATATTTCTGTATATGAATAGGGCATAATTTGTTTTGAAACCCTGACATTTCTTTTAACCTTCATTGGTAAAATGCAACAGGCTGTTTATCAGCTGTGAGAAAGATTCAGCCTAGGGCAGACATCATGGAATTCTTTTCATGAGTGCCATTTGAGTTTAATTTGTTTGCTTACATGTTTGTGTATTTATTTTATGTGTTTTTCAAATAACTCAGTTTTATTCATTTTTGTCTCACGCAAAACTAAAATAAAATTGCTGCTATATTTATATGATTTATTCAGTATCACCACAGTAAAATACAATTCCTTTTCAAACAAAACAATTTTCCAGAAGAGAAGGAACTTAACCTCTGAAATAAGCAAAATACCCTGTATGCTACATCTGCATGTGTCTGGAAAACTGATCTTTCTTGCCCGTTTTAGCCTTAGTGTACGCTGAAACTCCCTCCACTGGCACAAGATTCTTTCGATTGATGACAGAGGGATCTTGGGTGCTTATTGCTAACCAGCTTTTAAAGGTAGGGCTGACCCCACCCAGAGCAGATAGCCTTTCCTGTGTAGGGATTTGCTTGTGACCAATTTTGCTTAGAACAGTCTAGTTCCTGGGTTGATTTTGTTTGACAAGGTGCTGCCACTTCTTGCCACCACTATGTTATTAAATGGTTAAGTCTGACTAGATAATCTGTCAAAGTCAGTTCCACAGTCAGAAAGAAACATGTCTTATTTAGCGAATCTTTATGGCAGTTGTGTGACCTACAAAGTTACACCAGTGCACAGCAACAAAATAGTTGGAGCTTCAGATTTCCTGCTAGAACCACAAAGGTTATGCTGTTAGGAAAGAGAAGCGTTTAGTATGATTGAAAGTTTTTGTAGTTACTCACATTTTTCTTCTGAAGTTTGTCATCTGTACTTCCAAATGAGTCTCTTTAATGTTTCTGTCCCAGCTGTTCATTTCATATGGGGAAAATATCAAAGGCAAAGCAAAACTGCTCTGAAGAAGAGCATCTCTGTCCTCAGTGTATTTGGCTACACAAGTGCCAGAAAACAATTTAAAAGATTGCAGTTTTTGAGAACAGTTGTTGGCATAGGAATTTAGGGAGTTAGCCATCATAGAAAAGAGAAGGCACTGACAACAGCTGTCCATATGAAGTTTCATTTTCTCTCTGCTTTTATGTCACAAGATTTTTGAGTATCAAAAATCTTACTGCCCACTTAATTGAGCCCATGTCAGGTTACTTATGAAACTCTTTTTTTCTCTCATGCTGTGTTATTTGTCATGTACTTTCATATAGCTAGGGGCAGAATGTATGTACGTATAGAAAAGTTTGTTACATTGCTTGTATTACACAGTAGTTTATTCTGGTAGAGGGATGAGGACATGCTTAAAACAATGAAAAAATTAATTTGCCTTGAAAAGCAGATCTTGGTGATTAAAATTATAAAGTCTGGAGAAAATAAAGCTGTATTTCTTATATGGTTTTACTACCTGACTTCAAGCAAACAAAGAAGATACATGTTTGATTTTTTTTTAACAATGGAATCTGATACATGTGTTACTTGGATTTTCAGTTTCCTTTAGTCTTGTGTATGAGCCCTGTAATAAAATGATTTTTGGAGATATGAGCCCTGCAAATAAAATGATCTGGGAGAAGAATGTTCTGTCTCTCCTGAGTTTTGGATTCATGTTCTCTTGTGCCTTCAAAAATTTAAACTTTCTAGAAAAAAAGTGTTTTCATGTAAGTTTGAACTTTTCAGCATGAACTGCTTCATATTATTTTTTTTCTTCATCTTGCTTCTTAAAAATTACACTTTCATACGAAAGGTGTGTTTTTTCAGAATGGTTTCATCTGTCAAGGTTTGTGTGGCTGCAACTTCTTTCATCAAACTACACAGTCTCAATAGGCATTTAGTTGCGATTCTGCAGAGTGTTGGCTTGCCTGGTTACTTGTTCTTTGACTGGCCCAGGATCACCTTGCCCCCTTTGTTTGAATGCTGACACATACCCATGTGCATCTGTTTATGATTTAACTCTTTACATGTTCATACACTCAAGAATATAAAGTCAACTTTTAGAAATTGTAAGTTAGAGACAAGATTAATCCACTTAGTCTTCTCTTATCCATTGGAGAGCTCTTTTCTGCTGTGGCTCTTTTCTTTTACTGTGTTGCAGTAAGCTGTTCACAGAATTCTCTCTGGATGTGTTTTCACACCGTTTCAGCTGACAGGAAGAGCTACAGTACAAGGTGGACATGTTCTCTCTACAGTGTCCTCTGGTTTTCACTGATGAGCTTTTTTCTAGATCGTGTACCATGTGCATAGTGGCAACCAATCCAGGGAATGCAGTGATAATGAAAACGAGACAATTAAAAGCAAATTTCATGTTATCAAATAAGAGAATGATTTGGAGAAGCTACTCAGTGAAGAAGATCTATTTGTTAGAGAGAGAAAGGGGCCTGCAAATGTTTTGATGTGGAAGCAGACAAATTTGCTGTACTGTCTCAGTGTAACCCTGTCATGTGAAACTCTGGATAACAGAATTTTCTGATAGCTCCTTCAGATTTCTGAGGTGTACAGACTTGGTTTTTGTTTTGATGTTTGGTTGTGTTTTGTTTTGTTTCCTTGTTGTTTTTTTGGTTTTTTTTTCCGGAGAACACCTTGTTAAACCAAGGAGCCCCTTGTCAGAAGTTGATGCCAGAAATTATGGAGTTTAAAAATGGTTCAGGAGCAGTTAGGCACTTACCTATGAAAACCGATTGAACACAAGGAAAAAGTTCTGTATTACGAAGTCCATAGACTGCAAGTAACTGAAATGATGTACTAGGTGAAGTGTCAGTGTACAGTTTCTCTTTTTTAACAAGCTACTTGTAAGCATCCTCTACTAGTTGCTGCTGGAAAGAGAACTAGAGAGGTCTTGAGTATAATTGTTCCTACATTCTTATTTCCAAGGTCATTTCACCTAGAGAACAAACCAAAAAAGGCATGTATATCAACTCCAGTTTATCTGGTTTTGCCATTTAAAAGTTACCTTTAAGTTTACAATGTCTTATTAGAGGCAAGCTATAAAATTTTTTAAGGTTTCATTTGATTAAGTAATGTCATTAATGTATCACACTTTCTCAGTTATATCTATTTCAGCAAAATCAATTCAGAAAGCGACTTGCATTGTGTTTTGTTCATTCTTTTAGATCCATCTGATTCACTGCATTACATTTATTCTCTGTTATATATTGACATCAGAGTGCAAATAAAACACTTGATTCTATGACGTTTAGGGGTGATTGTTGGATAGACACACTACCCATAACTGATAATAAAGGTTCTGCCTTCCTGACAGTCTGTCTTGTTCTCAGACTCCAAATATTAACTTTTTTTTTTTTCTCAGATACTCTTTTTTTGTCTGCATGTAAATATTTCTGAGCCTTTTAAAACTTGAGTCAAGCAGCTGAGTTCTGGCCCTGCAGGATTTGGGTCATCCCTTGGTACTGGTACTTATGCTTAATGCTAGGACTCATTAATAGTGTTGTGAGGTTGTAAAAGTAAAGGTTTGAACAGGAGCTTTGTTTACATGAAGGCCAGTCAAATAGTCAATGCCATGCCAGGTATCACAGACAGTGATAAAGCTTCTTGCAGACAGTACTCCTTTTCCTTCCGTAACTTCTTCCCAAAGTTTTGCTCAGGGTTATTGTAGGCAAATAGCATTAACACTGTAGGATGGCACTTGGGACCTGCAGCTCTGAAGGGGCAGCATTTTTAGGTCTTCAAGGGAACCACCACTATGAATACCCTTGAATACCCTTTAATGTACAGCAAAACCCAAAGAAACTGTTGTACTGGAGAAGTGTGTACAGTCAGACCCATCTGTGTTATTGCCATTAGATTGCTCTAAGTGATATCCCAGAGAAACCAACATCACATGCACTGCATCTGTCCAAACCATGATATGGATAGAAAGCAGCATTATAGACAGCAAACATGGCAAAATAAAACCAGCTGCCTGATTATAACTGTGCGACCTCAAACCACATTCAAATCTTGGATGAAATCTGTGCTCCTTGAAAAAATGAGGAGGCACACAGAGTCCAGCAGGCCTTTTGTGGGACTCAGCTGGAAGGCAAACTCCTGAAGAGCAAAAGCTGTGTTTTATCCAGTAACTGTTGAGCACAAAGTACATGAGTAGAGCAGGAGTGTTTCTTTGTAGGAGAGGGTATTAACCACAGAGTGCCTGTGGCCCTGTGAAGCCCCATGCATTCTTTGCTATGTAGTCACACTGGTGAGTTCTCAGTGGATAGAAGGTGAAATCCAGAGAGGGGAGCAGCACTTGGAAGTCAGATGTCTGAAATGTGGAGTAAAAGACAGTATTCTGCTGGGTCAGAAGTCTAAGACAGGGGTCTGAAACACTCAGTGACCAGGCTTTAATACTCTAAGCACCCTGACAGCTAACTTGGACTTATATGAGAACCACCTTTTGTTTGCTTTGCACCTTGGTGGTAACTCTGCAGCTACTCTTAAGATACCTGCATGTGCAGACTGGAGATTTGCACATCTGATCACAGAGAATTCTGAATGGTTTGCAGAACCCCATGACAAAACACAGCCATGTGCATCTATGCTCACTTAGCCAAGCTGTCAAAGGGTGCTGTCAAGTGGCCCAGAGCTGCGTGGCAATAGTATAGGCTGAGGTGGATGAGGGAGCATGCCGTGCCTGTAGTGTCTAATTTGTGTCAGGAGCATAGCCCCAGTCATGCCCTAGCAGGCATTTTTGTGGGTACCTGCTTACACTATTATGCTATTCCCATCGTAGAATATAAAAATATAAAGAGTATATATAGATGAAATAGCTCTTCCTTACAAGTCATACCCTCTGCATGCTGTAGAAACACTCCGTAGCTGGTATTCGCAGCTGAATGAAAATTACATCTAAATGAAAAAAATGCCTAGTTTTTTTAAAAAAAAACATTCCTCTTGGCTACAATATCAAACATAAAATTGGAAATCGCCTCTGAAATAGCAATGGGATTGAAATGCAGTTGCAACTATGTGTGTTTATTTGCTGCTGCTGGTTGTCATTTTGTCTGAAGACTGGCCATGTTCATAATAGTATTATGAGCATAGGGTATTAAAGTCAGAGGCTTGTGTTGAGGTGTGTTCAAAAACCTGGCATAATATAAAGCTATCACAGAATTCACTGAAGATAATTCAAGCCAAACTTTGCTGTGTCATAGTTGCTGGGGTTTAAAACATGTACATGCCATGATTCACAGTAACTTAGCTGATGGGTGATACTTCGTTAAATTACATGAACTCAGTTTCACTGTGGTTGATGGTGTGCCAACCCTGAGGTTTTTATTAGGCATATTAAGCATTTACCTGTAAAGTGAGGTCTCTGCCAATAAATTCCTGAAGAATCAGAATTAGTTTAGGTAAGTACCTGTTCTTTTGCTAGAAATGCTTTGGATTTTCACAGTAATTATTCTTCACATCTAGATGTTGCGTATCTATTGATATAGGTGTATGTCTGATTGAGTTTATTTATTTGTATGTAATTCAGTGGATTATTTTGCCAATTACTGGGTTATTTAATCTTTCTTAAAGGTGGAAATCTCTTTAAATACAGTGACAGTTTGGCAACTGCCCTTTCACTAGGAGCTTTTACTTACTTTTTCCTGTTTCAGTGACAAAAGACTTCCTTAGCATGATCAAGAAGTTTCCCAAAAGGACTGCTGTTATTCCTGTTTCTTAAATCATTTTGAGACTTAAAGCTTTGATCGTGCACAATGGAAGCGTATGCTCTGCAATTCAGGGAGACAAAGTAAACTCTTAAGTATTTGTTTCAGTTCAGAATAAATTTCACAGTTGCATCTGAGAGCCCAGTTTGTTGGGGGAGGCAGCGAGTCTACCACCAGCTTAGTAGATGCTTATAACCTTGACCGGATCCCTGTGTACCCGTGA